>JAODAH020035107.1:0-13476 GCA_027574865.2 Coproporus ventriculus | reverse complement strand
TTAGGAGAACTAAAATGGGGCAAGTTTTTCCTTTTTTTTTTAGGTCAAGTTTTCCAGTGTGAAAACTTCCACAAAATTGAGTTTCTCATTTATTTATGCAAATTTAATAATAAGTTTAAAATGTTTATGTGTATTAACAGTCTATCGGAAGAATCTGATTAGAGCTAAGCGAAAAAATATTAAAATTTATTTATTTCTTTGCAAAACAAAATATTATTACTAAAGTTTAGGAAATAAAGTTTCTTTACGTTTGTTACATGTTATAATGATTAAAATAAAAATTAATTAAAACAGAAACAAATTTTTTTTTTAAATTTTTAAATTTTTTTCCCATTTAAATAACTCAGGAAAACTTGCCCCATAGCCTGAAAAAAACTTGCACGATATGCCGGGAAAATTTTCCCAAAATTAACGTTTTAGAAAATGTTGTCTTATTTATTGTAGGGACGACTTTCTAATTATATTATGTTATGCTCACAAAGTAGACTCATTTACGCACCAAATGCTGCGGCGCTATTTTTTTTTAATCTACATAACAATGTTAGAAAAAAAACAAAATAAACTTCTTGTCTATATAAAACGAGAATTTTCATACCGCCATAAAATAAAATAGAAAAGTAAAGTTTCCCAAAATTACAAAATTTAAATATGAATGTACCTACCAAAGGCGTATTTAAAATTATTCCTATATCTTAAAAAAGATAAAATCTTTAATAAATCTTTCTCGAATGAACTTATACAGATAATTTTATAAATAACGGACCAATCTCCGATAAACACATGCCTTCCTTAATTAAGTTGTCACAAATTTTCTTCTCTACGGCAAATTAGTAAATTACTCAATTTCCATAAAAACTCCCTCCATTTTTTACAACTTCGATCCCGCTTACGGTAATAAATTAATTTGCAAATTAATTGCAGAAATAAGTCATCAACCTCGTTAATTATACAAAATAAAATTAAAAAAAAAAAACAAACGACAACAGGTTGTAATGAAATTCAATAGGACAAATTCTTTTTCATTTCATCTTATAACGAACTATTAATAACATCCATATAATAAATACAAGTTCATTGAGTATTTTATTATATCTTACAACCAATTATTGCTAACTAACTTAATCTTGACACAAGAAAATGATAAATAAAATATGTTGGTTTTATATCAGTCAATACACGCCGGCTTAAACGGACATCATTAATCATTATTAATTATTAATTGAATTATGTGGAAAAGTGGCACCCCCTTTTTTATATCACATTCTTGATGGACCTTTAATTGAACCACGAGCCTCTACATCAATATGCAATGTGTAATTATCAATAATTGGATTTAAATAGATTTAAAAAATATAAGAAGAGGTGAGTTTCAAATCTTTTAATAGCAAAACAACGCCAACAATAAATTACAGTAATCAATTACATAACTCGAATAATTGAAATAATAAATTATAAAATAATTTTACCTTTAAGGTCAGATTAATTTGCTATTTTTCTGCAATTACACGCCGACTGGTGTCCATTGTTGCAGGGCCTCCTTGTTTGAACACAAAGAGAATGTACACCCATTAAATCTCAATTAAATTCATATTCTGTTGATTTAATTAATTTTTACATCCTTGTGACCTTCAGATATAAATTAACATATTACTAAGTAATTTTTAAGGGATGTAAAAATTATTATATATATTATATACATATATAAAAAAATCTTAATGAAAGTGAGTGCACACCTGTTGTAAGCAAATGACACAGTGGTGAAGGAAGCGAGTCATTTCAGGCCTCATTTTTTTTTTTTTTTTGGTGCTCGTAGAGTGGTACAGTCACGGAGTCGAGCGATTAGGTTTAATTAAATAAATTACATGTCTCTATTTTACAAGAATTGTGGTTTTCTGAAGGTTATATGCGCTCATAGTGTGGTGCATTATCTCATAAATGCGGCTGAATCTTTCGCTATA
The DNA here is from genome assembly GCA_027574865.2 of Coproporus ventriculus. NCBI lineage: Eukaryota > Metazoa > Arthropoda > Insecta > Coleoptera > Staphylinidae > Coproporus > Coproporus ventriculus. The sequence goes on along the minus strand of JAODAH020035107.1, from coordinate 11,518 downwards.
GGGCCAGGCCCATACAGCTGTCAATCAATGCGATCTTCTCGTTTGATGTTTTCATTAAAACTTTCAAATAGGGCCCCACACAACTCTTATTATCGTGAGTGAACGGAATATTTTTCCTACTACTGCATTAAGCTATCAAAATAAATTTACAAAAAATATCGATATTTAATTATGGTGATGGGTGCATAATGTAATCTAAGGAAAAGGAATTTAATTGTTCAGTGTTTATTCAGGAAATATAAGAATCCTTCAAATTTGCAATTCTGATAGGAAAATAATTATTTATGTAGATATATAAAAGCAAGAAAATTTGTACCACGCGCCGAACCATTTATTTATTTTACATAAATTAATATTTGTTAATTAACCATCATAGAAATAATAAATTGACATTTATAGAATTTTAATAACTAACATAGAATTTTTAATTTTCTTTTTATTCCCAACAAATTATTTTGAATTCCTCTACAATTAGCTACATTTCCTTTAGAATCCACTCAATTTATTATCCTCGCATTATTCATTTATCGCCATTATTATATTACAAACATGATTTCCTCTCATTTGATGTAATAAGAAATAATAAATCCAACTTATAATCATTAGAAATAAGATACGAATAAACGTACTTTGAATGGAAGTAGTTTAATTGAAGTGAATCCAAAAAAAAGAAGATTAGAGAAAAGAATATAAAATTGTCACTGAAGGCGATTGGATTATGGGCATGTACAAATTAATTTAAGAATGGAAGAAAAAGAGAAAGAAATGTAAATTTAATTAAGTGTGTGTGGCCTAAGGCTGGCCTGTCCATTTAGTTCTCGAGATTAATTGAAAATTATATATTTTAGAAAAAAAGTGGAGGTATTTCTTTAAACGAAGATAATTGCGTGGTGCCTTCAGGTGAATTCTATTTGATTCCATCAGCTTAACGCCCACTAATTCGCGAAGGATGATGGTGCACGCGCGGGTTTTATTATAATTGTACACAAAATTTAAAATACAAAAATATTTTCTAAACAAGAAGCCGCACTATAATCAGATGGATTCGGTACATATAAAACATTGTGTATATTACAAATATACCTTCCCGTTTTAACATGTAATTTAACCCACCGACACATTAGTAATCTTTTTATTGAATCTCGAAACTTGTACGAGAAAGATAAAGATAGAAACATCCGTCTATATGATAGAAAAATAAATTACTGTAATTGGTCGCAAACTGAAAAAATTAATGGATATCAATTACTTGGTCATTTAGGCGCTCAATTGTTCTGAGTCTCCTTTACCTTCTATCTATATTAAGTGAAATTATCCTTCCTAATTGAAAATTACATTAATAATTCCTTTTGGAACCAATGTAATTACCTTCATTAAATATGTTCATTGCATAATATAATCATTGCAAATGATACCCACCCAAAATCTAATCAAATAATGACATCGAATGTATATATTGCTTTTAAATTATACAATGTAACTAAAAATTAAATTAAATTAATCCAGGAAGTTGGATCCTTATCAATTCAAGCATCGGGGTTTTATCGTTATTTGCAATCGTTTCATATTTTTTTTATTATTTGCGATTAGGGTTTTGAATGAATAGAATGAGTTTTATTACACGCACGCTATCCCGCAACGCTACACCTGTTTCAGGGTATATTTTTGTGTAGATTTTTTTGTATGTGTAGCGATTATAAGGATCATTAACACTGGCAGCTTTTGGTAATTTGTCAGTTCTTAACGCCAGTTTGCCTCATTACTTATAATTGTATAACAAGCAAATTGTATCTACAATTTACTTTGGTTTTTTTTTGCAACATCTTTTTCTTTGGTTGGATATGAGGTAAAAAAGAATGAAGTGCAACAGATTGGAACTTATATTATTTTTTTTTGGGTTTTTTTTAGACGTTTGCGATGTATAAAATAAAAATAAATTGCAAGAATTACTTTTCCTTGAAATATTTTCTTAACCATTTTTTTTCAAATCCTGTGCGTTCATTATATTTTTAAAATGAATAATCTAACTTAAAATTTGACAAAAAGTATTTTTTCCGAAAGAGTCCTTAAAATAAGAAAATGAGGCAGTAAAATGCGATTTTAATATTCTATATAAATTTTATATTTTAAATTAATAATTTAACATTTTTATAAAGAAAAATATACGTCATCTCTTTACGAATCTAACTTTTTGTTGGTTGTATATAGTTTTTAATTATAATTGACATATTAGTTTGGTTGTAAGTGATTTTGTTATTAGAATTAAATTCCTCATATTCCTATGAGGACTTGAACCCGGAACTCTGCATACAGTAAGCAAGAACGCTACACATTAAGCTACAAAGTTGACTTTATGCTTTAAGCTTCTATTTATCTATGCATGCCGTTGTTTATAAAATCATCTATACTAATTTTGTCAAATTATATTTGCAAATAGAAAGACTCAAACGAACATGGTTCAAAATAAATAAAACTAGTAATTACAATTACAATAAAAATCAGAATTGATATAAATGTCGAATTTAACGATCCATATTTAATAAGCACACTTAAAACATGGAACGTGCACAAAGCAATAAAACAAGCAAGTAAAATGCTAAGATACTAGTTCCCACTGCAATATCTGAACTATTAGATAATGATGTGTACGAATATTGAAAATTGAAATGGATAAGTGCGCAAAACAATAATTTTAACACGCCCACGCTCGTTTAATACCTTAACTAAGAAAAAAACGGAATTGTATGTGTGTGAGAGATTAAATAAGGCGAAATCGTATCGCAATAATAGAAAATAATGGCCAACCTCCCCCTAAATTACATTACTAACAACGTGTAATCAACGGTAATCGGTTATCCGCTCTCCAAACACAAGGTGCATATTAAATCTGGTGATAATAAATATGAAAGTATAATTCTTTTTTTTTTTATTATTATTTTATATACGAGTCGATGCGGTTGTGTGATTGCTAGGGTCAGTCGTGGGCTGAAAGATACGGCACATAATAGACCCAGCACGACTCAAAATCAATGTGTATTATTTATATTATGTCCAGGTCTTTTTGATTTTTTTACTCATGAATTCTTTGTCTGTCCTAACGTGCCATAATTGCTGATTATTTATTGGGTGGAGGGAAGGAGGTAGTAAAATAAAAATTTATATCATCATAATTGCATAATGATTTATGCAACACACCTTTGATATAGAAGATAATTTTGAAAAGAAAGAAAAATATTTTAAAATCAATTTTGCAAATCGTCAAAAGTTTCAAGTTATAATTGAACATTTTTATTGCTTTCTAAGTCAAATTACCTTTTTAAACAATTTTCAATTAGAAAATATACAAATTAATTTATTTGAAACTTATTCTTTTCATCATTAACTTAAACAGAAACTGTTAATTTTATTAAATCTAAAAAATATTTTAAATGCAAAAATTTAGAAAAAAATTATTCCTAAATTGATGTAATAAATTAAACATAAATTTTAGAGGTTGTGTCTGATCCTAATTCACATTAAATTAAATAAAAACATGATTACACAAAAAGAAATTCAAAATGTATTTTAAAAGGTCAAAATAACCGAAAAAAGTCACGTTATGTACCCAATCACAAAATTTCAATAAACGACCTGATTTATAGCAAACAAGAAGTAATTACCATTATTTATGTAATAACATTAATGTATAATTATTGATTTCTCATATGAAATTTTTCCTCGTAACTTATTAATGATTAATTTGTGATTGTATCGGGTTTAATTAGAAAGCACATACTAAATGATATCGAGTTGTAATAATCAGTTAATAATAGTAGATAATTATAAGGTATGTATAAGAAGAAGAATAAGAAGTCGCGCTGTACCTTACATTATAAAAAAAAGTAACCGACAACATACCTGAATTCTTGCTTCCGTCAGGCCAATTTTCATTGCTAGTTCTTCCCTGTAAATTAAAATTTTATAATTAGTTTTTTAATCACTCGTAATTAAACAGTTATTATTTAATATAGATTAAATTATTTAGATAATGCACACAAGGTAAAAAGGTGGAATCGTTTTAATGCTAAATAAATAATAAAATTAAATCTATTCAGGAAGTGGAGGTAAATGCAAAAGGGTGCCCTTAAGATAAAACAAGGCGCGATAAGCGATCTACAAGAATACCTGGATGTCTCTAATTTGTCGGGTGGCTGCCAGACCACTTCCCCGGTGACATTGTTTAGACCTCCAATTAGGTAGACACGGACGTAAAGTTTATTTACATTCATTTATTCACACATTTCAATTTGATTGGTTTTGGGCCAATAAATTTTAAAACTTCGATTATTTTAAAACTTATTTTAGATAAGCTAAGAGATGTTTTTTGTATTGTTTTAATATTAGTGATTATACACATAACTTACATCACTAAATAATACATTAAGGTCAAGGATTAAACCGTGACACTAAGACATATTTCCTTTGTAATATATTAACAATTTTTCAATGTGCAGTTTCTACTAAAATTTTAGCATCAAAATACAAAAAGCAATAATAATTTAAACAAATATATTTGTCAGATTTTCTTATATTTTATGAAAATAGCATATGACTAAAATGCTCGATTGTAGTATGTATATCAAAACTTTTCGCGGATAAAATTTACGGAAAGAGCCGTAAGCGAATGGAGCAAATCATTCGAGAATATTGGCCATCATCAAAACTTTAATACTAGAAATGCAGTAATTATATAATTATTTAGCAAAATGATTCTACATTCTCATTTTAGTAATGCAGCTGGTTAGAGAATGGTGATCATTAGAATCGAACAAACTTATACAACTGATTGTGACTTTAATAGGCAAATAGACTAGTAACCCAACGTATTTATTTATTTTTTGAATTAATTAAATCCCCGATTAAATAGTTTCAAGATACTTGTTAGTTTATTGTCACTAAAAAAGAAAACATTACCTAAGATTCTTAATAGATTTATTTGCGAATTAATATTCCAATTAAATATGAATTAACTATAAACTAGAAGATGTTAGTAAATTACTAATTTCTAACAGTACATTAATTCCTTATTTTATTGTATAATCAAAATAAAGATAATTAATTAATACCATTATAGTATAATGCAAATTTAAATCAAGCGAAATTTTACACGGTACACCTTAAAACAAATTAAAATTTAATTAAAATTTCCAAATAATATTTAAATTAATTTATAAATGGGGCTTGGTAAAATCGAATTATAATCATAATTATTCAACCTGAATAATTCTTTTTTCTTTCTTTTAATGTTATACAATTGAATCTTGTTATGCAATTTGAGACATTAATAACATAAACACGATCCACATTTAAATCAATTCAAAAAGTGAAACCTTTTACCATCTGACTGCATGATGTGGAAATAATTAATGAACTGCTAGATAAATTAGATCACTTTCTTAGTATTACCAAGGGTGGGCACATTTAATTATTTTGCCGCGCCTCGGTACGATGGTGGATTTGTAAAGTGTTCATATCCGGCAATTATACTTCTTCTCTTCAGGTAATAAACTTATTTATTTGTCGAAGAAAAAATAGAAATCATACAATTTAATTCTATCAATATAATATTTAATAATTAAATTTGAATTTATGCAAAATTGAGGCTCAGATTATACTCTCTCAAAATGGCACAAGAGAAAAAAAAAATATAGTCGTATGAAAGATTTTTTTATATCAACATTTATAGCTGAAATATTTTAAATACTATTTCTAGAATTTTTAAATGTTTTAAAGTTTAATTATGGATTTTTATAAAAAGAAATAAACAGGATTATTTTTGTTTGCATTAGAAAAATAAAAACTGAGATATTAATGTTACATTGCTGACATTGATAATTACAAATTGTTGGAGAATCATTTTAATTCATTAAACTCCGGAAACTGAGTGAATACGAAATGGCAGATTAAAATAAGAGCAATATCATGTGAATTTCCTGTACAAATGATAGATACGAAACTTTAAAAGTAATTTAAACTTAACTCTGCTTCGAATGTTATGAGTAATTGAGTCACGGTGTGGTAGGTTAGTGCAGTAATAAATAAAACCTTTATCGATAAACACTATTAAAAAGAGCCCGCCACAAATGTGATTAAACCCTTTTGGAATTTTGGTAGCCCACCTTTTACTTTATCAGTAAATTATTAGGATTCCAAAGTGTGCCTTCCAGATTGACTACAAACCATCAAACCTTATCTAAGTGGAATTTAAAGTCTAGACTCAAAACTCGTGGATGTTCGCAACGCCATACAATCATCATTATTTGAATTAATTAGCCATCGCACAAATACATTGTTTTTGTTCCGATTCGAACCATCAGATCCTGTTGCAAAGAAATTATTAAGAAGCAATTATGAAAGTTGTAATTTGTTGCATATTTCTCTCATTTTTTTTAACGTTTTATTTAATTAAAATTGATATGCAAATTGTATAACTGGGTCTGGCAGTCTTTTTGGTTGTGTTTTTGTTTTGTAATTAACTGTAAAGCCGATTTGACGCAGTTCGATCTTAATTCTGTACTATTTAATCCAATTAATACCTCTTTCCTTCGCTCAATTAAAATCTCGAGCCGATTAAAGTGGAACATTCTCCGTTGGTCTTTTTGTTGTTTGGTTAATGCACTCACAAGAGAAAACCACTTGATTACACTCAAATTGTATTTACGTTACTATTTCATATTAATTAGAATGTTAACTATGCTACTTGTATTTATTCATGTTGTAATCAATTATGTAGATCATATAGATTGTACACTTAACTCTTGTAATCCAAGAACAAAAAGTAAATTATTATCTGATTTTTTAATGAAAAGTCAAGTCCTTTATTTTTTTTAATATTGTAAAGTAGTCCGGAACATTTTTAATTTGTATTGGCAGTGAACCCCTTGACTTAAAAATATAATTAATTTAAATATCAATTACTATTGTTAACTACATTTTAGCACATAATTCTAATTTCACTTTGTTATTAAAAATTACATTTGTCATACCTAGTAAAAACGTCGGGGTAATGAGTTCTTGAAAATGCTTTCTCCAATTCTTCTAACTGGTAACTGGTAAAAGTAGTCCTGTATCTTCTCTGTTTCCTTTTAGGTGTAAAATCATCTTGTTCAGGATCACTACCATCACTTTGATCACCACCTGGAGGTCTAGGCTCAACAGCCGGATTTGGTGCTATCTCTTCCGAAACTCCCATGATATCTGGGTTACCTTCTGAAGCCACTGATGGTTCTGCAAAAAAAAAAAACAAAAATTAATCTCATTATAAAAACATAATAACAAAACAAGAAGTGAGAGGAAACAATGGCGTATTAAACAAATAAAGATGATCTGAAAAATGGTAATTAAGCGTGAAAATTCACATTTAGGTCTATTTTAAAGATAAGAATTGTCATGACTGAATCCAAGTGTGAAATTAACTTTTAATTATTTTATACATAATATTTTTTTATATATTCTTAATGGTTATTTAAATGCGCACAGTCATTTTTGTTTTTTAGTAATTATAAGATTTAATTGGATATTACGCCCGAAAACACACACACACACACACACACAACACACACACAACACAAACACAGATATATATTTAATTTCGCACAAATTATTAATAAGAACATAATACTCATGTTTAACTAATCAGATCACTATCAGCATCTCTTAATTAGATTTCAATGATTAATGAACCAGTTCTGCCTGATTAGAATGGGATCTTTTTTTTTTTAATTTTCAAACGTTCATTAAACTACCTTCAAGAATTGTTATTGTTCCATGATTAATTATTGCCAATTTTTAATATCAAGTTGCATTTCAAGCGCGCCTGTTAATTAATTGCCCATTATGTAATTTCCATAATTAATAACTTATTAATTTTTAAGCAATACATAATTAAAAACCATAAATTATGAACGAGAGGGTATCGTTAAGGTCACTATTGAAAGTAAGTTATTTAAAAAATCATAAATTAATTGAAAAGCCTAATCCTGACAAGTATTATAATCTTGAAGATAGAACATGATAACTACTGATATAATCAACATTAAGTTTGATAGAATAATTGTTAACCATTATAATAAAGATAATTATTTAAATAATTACGTTTCGGATTTTATTGAAGTTGTGAAGTGCAGTAAAACGATGTGGTTAATTTAAAAACAATTAATATTTCTTTAACTATCCTCTTTACAGGGCTGATAACTGGACACAGTGGTCTTGAAGAGCTTAAACAATCCCTTGGCAAAAAGCTACTAGACTTTATTAATGAAACCGGGCTACTGAAAGAGGCAAGCACCAAAGAAACAAAAAAGTTTCGATTAACAAAAATCGCGCATAACAAATGAATTTTGGGCAGCTCTTAATCGATTTAGGAAAAAATTACAGCAAATGAGCCGTTCAATGTTGCAAAATATTTTGTAGCTTAACTTTAATTTGCTTTTTTCTCGAAACTCGGCATTTTTTTTCAATATTCGCGAAATTTTTGTACTACTCTTTTCAAGATTTTGCCCACAATTTTGAACACGCAAGGGATAATAATCGTTTCTTCATGACGCTTCACATATAGCTTTATTAATTTTTATTCAATGAAGTACATTTGAATAACAACTAATTTTTTAATTGATTTATGTAGAGTTAAAATGTAATAATTATTTCATACCATATATCAGCGCCATTTATTTCTTGTACTAGTTGCTCATTATAGAAATAAAATCCCATTATTCAGAGGTAATGTATGCACAAAACTAAATTACCTTTCTTTATGTTATATAATTATGTCCAGAATGAAATTACACCTTGTAGTGAAAATTTAATTTTCATTTCGGTTATAAGTAACATATCTATCATGCATCAAGGTAAAACATTCTATACAGTTGTATCGTATTTCCTTGCAATTATTGGATAATTAAATCGGCTACGTGTACGTCCGCAAGTGATCGCGCTAATAATTAAATGATTCCAGATTTAACAGCCAAGAAGAAATAATAAATTGCAAGTTAGTAATTCATTAAATAGATAAGCTCCTTTGCAAATAGTAAGTTTACGAAGCCAATAACTTAATGCGGTAAGCACAATAAATAAAGAAATCTGTAATAGCGTATCTAAATGAAACACTTGTGAATGGGCGCAACTAATAGTTTAGCAACAATTCGATCGTATTATAACACAATGAAGTAATGGCTGTGAAACGCGGCAATTTAATAGTAGATAATAAGTTGATATAATTTAATGATAATATGTAATAAAATTCCGAAATGAATATATGCCGAAGTCATGCGATAATAAACACTTGGAATGAATCGCATAAAAATATTGAATTATGGCTGGTTTAATAAGGGAGTGAGTTATATATTATATGGGTGAAACGGGTACATTCGGAAAGTCGATCAAACTCGTTTATCTGACACCTGCCCTAGAATTAACACGCATCGCCTGCATTAAAAATTATATTACAGCGAATTTTCAATTTAATACCTCAATTCGACGATAAAAATTCCTAGCGGGTTTAATTAGTCCATCCATGAACATGCACGACCGGTTTTGATTCAATTTGAATCATTTTCAATCACAAACTTGTATATAAATAATGTAAACTTAATCGTAGATGTCCAGTAGTAGGTCATGATAAAGATTTAGAATTAATTAAAAAATACAATTATCAAAGTAACGAAAACTAATACTTTTGAAGACTTAAAATAAAAATATATCGAATATTGAAAATAGTTTTTTTAATTTAGATTTTTCTTTGTTTTTTTTTTTTTGGATAAATTTCTCAACAACATCCGAATTTTTAATATTTTAGGCAGTTAAAAATTTATTTTTTCTTAATATTGACATAGCTGATTTTTTGCTGTTCAGTAGGCAATGGATTTGTGTATGGATTTTTCGAAGTATCTATGGAATTAATCAAATTCTAGTAGGCGCTATAATTATAAAATCAAGTTGGTTCTGTTTGAATTTGTTTAGTGGCAAAGATGTCAACTTCAATTTCAAAACGTACATAAACGGTGCAGTTCATTAAAGCGTTGCTGGAACACTAAGGTGCTATCATGGATATCTTCTAATGGTACAAAGGTTGATGTTTTTGGCCTTAAGTTATTCATTACTGTTTTAGTGATTTCGATTGATATTTTAAGGATCTTTTTTTTAAAGGGCTTAATCTTCCCAGTTTATTTTTGACATTTCTATAAGAAATATCAAAATATAAAATGTGAAGATTAATTCCTTTAAAAGAAAACCTCGAAAAAAATCAGTGGATGTTGCAAAAATGTAATCAATAAATTACGGCTGAAAGTATCGACTTTTATACCATTAGAAAATATCCAATATAGCTCGCAAAGTTCCAAGTATTCCCAAAAATCCATAAGTGACAAGCCGAAAATGGAAGTACGCGTCAAATTTTGAGCTGCAAAAACATCTCTTCAAATTCAAGTGAAATGGGAAGAAAATGTATAACCTGAATTATCCAAACATAAAAAATCGATGGAAGCAATTTATCGAATTGGATTTTGATTTTCAAAAGGATGCATCGCAAGAAAATCATGAAGTCAAATGTGAAAGAAGCAGAACTTAAACAACGCCAACAAAAGGAAGAGAAATTTTAATATGCTGAAAGAAGAGGAATTTTGAAGAATTTGACGTTTCCTTTGTTATAAAAATATACATGTACTAAATAATGTAATAAATGTTTTAGAAATACAAAAATATTACGTATATATTTTATCTCTTTACTGTCTACTTTATGAAAATAATTAATATCCATTGTTATTAAAATCAATTTCCATAAAAAAATAAATTTATCTGACAAAACTGTTGTGACAGCTAAATGCAACGATAAATTTATTTTTTATGAAAATTGATTATTTTAATTATAATGGATATTAATAATTATGAATATATTTTTAAAATAATCGAATAGGGTTTGTTTGCATTACTGATTCTTTGATTGCTTACTGCAATGTAGGGGAGACCGGGGCATATTTCAACAGTCTGGGTCTTTTGCTCTCTCTAGCATTATTTTAGATTATTTTTAAAAATTCATTTAACCTAAAACTTTTTTAGTTGAATTTTCATGTGTCATTGCAGTTTTTATAATACCAACTTCGAAAACTTAAAACACTATTCAAACTAAAAAAAATAATAAATGCAAATTTACGCTAAATAGAAAAAATTTTATGAGAAACACTTATTATAAATACAAGATGGTTTTTTATAATATTCATGTTATAAATAACTATTGTAAATCGGCAATTTTGGGAGAATTTACCTGGCACACCGGGTAACTTTTGTCGGGCTATGCGGCAAGATTTCCAGTGTTATTTATGGAAAAAAGTAAAAGAAGAATTTTAAAAAAATTTTTGCTTTTTTTAATTAATTTTTATTTTAACTATTAGGCCCGATATACACATTGATTAGTGATTAGTGCGAGTGATTAGTGCATGTGGGTACTTTTGCAAAAATGCTAAACACTTACACTAAAAATAGCCTG
>JAODAH020035102.1:0-20836 GCA_027574865.2 Coproporus ventriculus | reverse complement strand
TTCTAATTGAAGAAGATGTATTTTGAATTGATTTGAACAAGGTTAACAATTAAAAGAAGCGTCGTAATTTAGTTTTCTTTCATTTCCTAAATTGCGCAAAAATCAGGACTTTTAGCGAAATATAATTTTTGGGGTGCAATATATCAAAAAACTGACAATAGCATCGTTTTCTACAAAAAATTTACGACCGATTGGGTGCAGTTGCGATTTTGTTTGGCCACTTTCAGTACTTGCTAAGTCAAAATGCAAAATTTTGGTGAAAATGACGTGTTAAAATTAAAATTGCGAAAAAGAAAGGTGCATAAGGAGAACGGGGCTGAAATTTTGGGAATCTTTATATTATGTGGTCATTAATCTGTGCCTAAATTATGAGAGAAATCGGAGAATCCACTGTGACATCGACTGCTGAACTGACGTGAAATTGCCCAAATTCGGTTAAATTTACAAATCCACGTAATTGCTTGTTTGATAAATTAGCAAAATTTTATATTCTTGCATGTTATAATTTTCTATAAAAATTTTGTTTCAAAAATAATCTAGTGTAATGTAAATCAGAAATCATCATCGAATTCTCATTCAAGTTCTCTCCAGTAGAAATTTGTAGCTGGTATTATTCACGAACTTGAAAAGTACATAATATATTAAATCTAAATTTCTATATGTGCGTGGACTTTGTTATCTTTGGGTATTTTTGAATTCTGATTGTAGATTCGGAAAGTACATTGAAAAATAATGGGGTAGTTCCTGTGTTGTATTTTGGTATCTTTTATGTAACACTCCGAAAATGGGGGCCAGTGTGACATTTTCATTTTTATTTTGCGTCTTTATTTTCTGTTTTGTTAAATCTATATAATAGGACTGAATCACGAAATGTGTTTGTAAGCGAGAAACTCGAGAATTGCTGAACCAATTTGGTTAATTTTCTTTGGAATATTTCCTGAAGTTCGGTGAAGGTCCTTATGTAGAGAATAATTGAAAAAATTGCCCGAAGATCGTAAAAACCCCACTTTTCTTTTTATGGATGCTAACTTCACTGCAAAATTTTATTTACAACAGTAGGCAAAATTAATTGAAACCTAAATTATGACATAACCTATCTCCTGTTAGAAGCATCTGTCTGTTGCGCAAACTGTCAAGGGAGCGGAAATTGAAAATATCGCAAAATAGCTGGAAAATTTAAAAAATTTAAAATTTCTTAAGAAATCGAAAAAAAGCGTAAAAAATCCAAAAAAATTAAAAATTTTCAAGAAACTGAAAAAATCGAAAAATCCAAAAAGTTTTTAAAAAAGGGAAAATGACAAAAGTCAAAATGTGAAAAGTGAAATGTCAAAACCAAAGTTATTCGCTCGACTGTTTGCCAAGATCCCACTTTGTTTCTCTTGTAAAATTTAGCGAAAATAAGGGTCAAAGTGTGATATTTTGTCAGTTAAATGGTGATGTTGAAATGTTTATAGAAGGTCTTAAGCTTAACACATTCTAGGCTTGTCATTTAGAAACAATGCGCGGGGAGCTCGTTTCCTCAACTTGCCCACTTGTCTTAAAATTTTACTTTATGCACGGTATAAAATATTATTTTTTAATTCCACATTTCTTTCTGGAGCACAAAATACATGAAATTCTGCTTTATGCATATAATTAGAAAAAATGATATTGTGAAGTTATGTCAAAATAATATAATACTTGCTGCATTTTATAATTTCATAATCTAAAATTACTAATTGTTTATGTTCAATTTCGTAAAGCTTTCGACATTTTCAACCGATTATACTTGATTTCCTTTTTGTTATACTAAAATTATTGTTCTGTTATTTTTAAACTAGACGAAAAGAGAGTGAAGTAAAAGAACCATTAAAATTGCATAAGTAACTAACTTTCATTTGAATTCTTTAATAAATTAATAGAAATACCTACTTCCACATTCAATTATTAAAAATATCGGAATATTGAAGATGATTATGTTATAAATTTATGGAGACAGAAGTCATCACTTGCCTCACATATAAACTGGAAAAAATTGTGCAACAACTCTGAATAATCCTCCACAATACAATTTATTTTCAATGCAACTAGCAACTGAAAGTATAATAAGAAACATCTTCCATTCTTCCTTATGTTATAGAAAAATAAAATTGCTACTTCCAATTGAATTTTAATAGTGTAGATTTTAGTTCATTATGCACCACTTATTACAAATTAAACACTGATGTATCAATGCCTAATTGTTCCAATTTCATAATCGAAATTATCCATTGTCCCTAATATAAATTATGCTAATACTTGGAAATAATAATAGGAGACTGTAATATGCAGATAATAAAGCTCACATAATATTTATTATATTATAGATATATGATAATGGTGTATTTCTAAATAGCAAACTATTATTATTCAGTGAAGCATGGAACATAGCAAAAGAAGCGTGTAAAACAAATGGTATTGCATATGAACTCAATTTGCAAAGATTACAATTCATACAAAATTATTTTTGCATTATTGATTATACATAAAAAAAGTTCTGTCTTTTATACGAAATCTATCAAAATAAATAATATATAATAGCATGAGATAAAACTCAAAAATTAAAATTCTAACGTCTAGTTTTTTGTATGCGTGGGATACGCGCCTACAACAAAAAAAAAACTGTTTTTTTCTTTGAAACCAAACATATCACAAAAAGTAATACAGAATGAGATAAGACTAAAACTATTAATAAGAAAAAAATCTACCGCGCAATCTTTATGCAATAATGCTTTAAAACTAGAGTTTCACTGGTTCATAAAAAATGAAATTTTAAAGCGTCATTTGCAAAAAGAACTATACATTAAATTTTTTGTTCTTAATTTTTTAGTCTTATCTTAAACCACATTATTTGCTTTGATAGATTTCGTTTAAAAGACAAAACTGTTTTTTGTTTGGCAGATTTACATAAGTGCCCTAAACTTTACGGCCCACCGAAAAGTCACAAAACGAGTTGTCATCTGCGCACTATTGTGAGTTCATGTGCCTCGCCAACGCAGAAACTTGCAAAATACTCAGTAAAATATTTAAAGAAAAAAGGTTAATGGTTGAAGGTTGGAGGCTGAAGGTTGAAGGTTGAAGGTTGATAGTTGAAGGTTGAAGGTTGATGGTTGAAGGTTGAAGGTTGAAGGTTGAAGGTTCAAGGTTCAAGGTTGAAGATTGAAGGTTGAAGGTTGAAGGTTAAAGGTTAAAGGTTGAAGGTTGAAGGTTGAAAGTTGAAGGTAGAAGGTTAAAGGTGAAATCTCCCTAACTCTATTTTTCCTACACACGAATTTTTACCTCTATCAAGCGTATCTGTATCGTGATGTACATGATTTTTTAAATTCTTCTCTATTTGTCAATCTCAAATATTATAATATTGAAATCATTTAAAAATATTTAAATTTATTTTTAATATTAGAGAATTTACTTTGCATGAACGTAAAGTTATTTTTGCAACAATAATAGCACAAACATATTTCGATGTTTTCATTCAGCCTCTTACTACAATTGTTTACCAATCTCGTTCCGCAGTTTCTTGCTTAGTATACGCAGGTTCCCAGTTCCAATCTATACGGGAGCATAAAGAATTTTAATTCTGATGATAAAAATCATTTAACAGATCGAACCCATCGGGGTTTTTGACACGGGACCCTATTCATGACAAATAAGAACGCTGTGTACCACGTCATTTGGCAGAATCCTTAAATTGCGTAGGTATACTTATAAATATAAACACATACAAACATAAATGATTTATGTTTATGTTGGTTATAACTATTATTTCAATAAAAAAAGTGAAATCTATAATAATTATATAAATAAGATCTTATGCATCCTAGCATAATTGCAAGGCGAATACATTTCTCATTGTTGGAGAAAGTACAATTTGGTTATTGATTATTATAAAAGATAAATTTAACCTTTGACATAATTTTTTGTGTAATTATCAATCAAGAATTCGTATTCTCATGATTGCGTAATAAATAAAAATTGTGATTAAAAATGAAGCGAATTTAATTTTTCCCATAGTAATAATCGTGATGTGATTTAATTATGCTCGGTGTTGAGTCATTTAGATTTAACTTGTGTATTTGTAAATTGTTTACAAATGTTTTCACTTCTCGCACCATCTTTTAAATTACCAGCGAAACTGAGCACCACAGTAATTACTAATAGAAAACACGAACTTGCGATAACAGAAATAGGATTATACATTTTCCACATATGCTAATTAAAGCTTAACATTTAATGAAAAATAAATGAAAGATTATTTATGATATTAATGTAAATTTTAATATAATTTAGACAAAAGGAATAAATGGTGTTGATCGATTAAAACGGATTACAAATTAAGTAAGAAATGTGTAGAATGGCATTATTTATAAGTGACAGGATAGATTAATAGAAAATTCAAAGAACATATATGGCCAGTAAGATCAAATCAACTTGTTGATAAATTGTCGAACACGCTGAAACATTTTATGTGCAAGTTTGAACACTAAAACAGCTGTTATCATTTATTCTCTTAGAATATTAAGTTACTGTACACAAAAGTGTAAGTATTTTGTTTAAAGGATCTGATTTGTTATACAAGAGAAAACTATTAATTATTGTACGGGACCGATTTCTTAAGGCTGTATTTATTAACAGCAGTTCATTTAAAACTAACTGGATAAAACTACCAAAAATAATTGATGTGATCAGTTAAATTCAAGATTTTGTTGGAAAACAAAACACTTTCCCTTTTTAATTTGCATTATTTATTTTCCAACAAAATTGTATTTCAAACTGATGCAGTTAACATTAATAAAATATCATTTTGACACGAATTATAATTTCAGTTTTGATAAATGCGAAGTTTTACATATTGAAAATAATTATAAGACGATTAGCCCAGGCGAAACGTACATGGAACGTACATTAAATGGAGTATTACTGATTTTTGGATAAAAAATTCACTGTGTCGGCCTCTACTTTGCAGTAATTCAACAACATTGTTAAATAAATAAAACTTATTTTGTCTTTTACTTACTTTTTGTTAATTTTATTAATACCGTAACCGGTTTCAACTTATACAAAAGTCATTCTCAAACGGAAACTGGTTTCGGTATTAATAAAATTACGTAGTAAAAAACAAAATAAGTTTTATTTATTTCGCGATTTTTGGATACGTGTTTCGGATCATTACTGTGATTTTCAATCCTCAGTACGCTGTATTAACGATATGGTGGCCGGAAACTGCGACTTTTACATTAATCTTTTTTAAAGTGGATTAAATTTGCTACAAAATGAGACCTAACCTCTTTTTATAAGTCAAATAGTTACCAAGATACGGCTCTTCAAACATTGGACTTTTTTTTTCAAAAGTGCAGATTTTAAGTTTTCTTCACGTTCTGAGTTAAATACCTGCAAAATGACCAATCACATTGAAAATTCATCAGCATAAAAGTTGTAAGAAATTTAATAAGCGTTAATTTGAGGTTGGTGCTCGGAGTAGACGATAGGAGATAGGATTTTGCCAGAAAAAAGTATGCAAGTTAGCAGAATCAAATTACAACTTATTTGCATAATTTTTTCCATATTTATCATTCATTTTTTTGATAATTTCAAGTTTACATTCAAATTTGTCTAACATTTGGGATGTCCCTGACAAATTGGGTGTCAATTTTCCGGTGCAACAGTGGTTGGGGTTACAGAAAAACTCTACAGGCTGGGGGTAGAATTTGGACAAGATGGAGCTTCTACCACCGAAATGGAAGCGGCGCAATAAACCCTTTTGCGGTTAATTTCCTGCAATTGCAAGAAGGTCTGCGCTAGGGATTGCAGCTGTTTAAATATGGGTTGAAATACTCAGTTTTATGCAATTTCTATAGAGGCACATTTTGTAGAAATGTGCTTTGAACCATCGACAACGGCTCTTTGACTGGTGTGGACGACATCGAAATGCCCTCGATATTGACAGCCATTTATTAAAAAAAAATGAATTATAAATATTGAAAAAATAATATAAATAAATTGTTATTCTCAAATTAAAGCTTATTAAATTCTCTACAACTTTTATGACGTTGCCTTTTTATATAACTGAGAAAATTATTATTTTTACATTTAAATTAATGTGGATTGCGTAATTTAATATCAAATGTTATTTTTAATAATTCAAAAAAATAACTTTTTTAAATAAATTTTATTGTTACTTACATTTCAAAATGAGGAAGCCTTGTTGAATATTAAATAAAACTAATCGAAACGTTGGCCACAAGTTAGTTAGTAATCGAAGTCCTGAATGCTATAATTTATTATTAATAGTTATTTAATCGACAATAATATTAAAAAGAGTAATTATTAATATTGAGAACTACTAAAGCGCGAGCAAAACCAATGCATTAATTGTTGTCAAGATTATTAATCGGCCGTTAAATTACGAGACGGCTACAAAATTTATCCGATGATGGCATCTTATCAAATGTTGGAAAACTTAAAAAAATAATTTAATGCAAATTTATGAACAAGTAATGTAATATCTGTCAAATATAAATAATTTGTTATCTTAGTTCTTGATAACTTTCATTTTCAAACAATATAGTCATATTCAATTTTCGACTGAGATGATATTTAATAGTTTATGGGAAATGATCAACTTTGAGGGTACATATGGTCACAATTTAATCAATTTACAATTTCATTCTTTGCAAAGTTTTAAAATCCAAACATTTTCTGGTTTACTTTTGATAGGCATAATTTTCTCCGGTAGTCATGATAATTTATTTATATTGATAATATATTATAATAATTTCTTATTAAATTTTAATTTGTAGAAAATAGTGTTTTTATTTTTTTAGTCATAAGCAAAGCAAAATTTCTCTTTCCAATTATTTCGTTTCGCAAGAGTTTCACGTATATTCAAGGTAAATTATTAGACCCAGGAAACAATGCTCCATCCTAATAAAATTATAATAACTTCTTTATATTATTAAAATATCTAAACTTCATCGATTTCTAACGCGATGTCCCAATCCCATCTCTCTCCACCTTGCAACATTCCTCCTACAAAAATTATTTGCATACCGATATAAATCAGTACGACCTAAAATATTCATCTTCAAGGGGGGCGCACGTTTTTTCAATCACAATATAATTCTAATTTTATTAATCAAATATATAAAAATTTAGAATGATCGTAAATTGCTTACATCATAGCATTTATTTTCTAACATCACGCCCCATTAAGTTTTTTCATGTAATTGTGTTAACGCATTAGCTACCGTTAAACTGGTTTGTTAATTATTATTTTTCAAATTCAGTGTAGGATGTAATGATTGAAAATATTTCAGTAAAAATTAATAAATTATATTATGACTTGCTGAAAAGTAGATTGTAATCAATTATCTATATACTACTTACTCCCATTGCATTTTAATTTGATTTAAGACATTAATTTGTCTCATTGAATGATGAATGCAGGTATGTAAAAAGTGATTTAATTGTATTAATAAGGCATAAAATAAGGATCTTTTTAAGATTAACTAAATAGATTTTTAGAAATCGGAGTTTCACAGATCATTATTTCTCTTTTGTAATTTGATTTCCGGATGTGTATCAAATTACAATTAATTTTCGAATTATTTTATTTTGGAGGTTCGTATTCTCACACGTTTTAAATTTATAGCATAAGATATGCACAAATTTTGTTTTGTTATTTTACGAGTATGATTAGAACGCGCATGTACCTCGTTCGAATTTTGATTGATGTCATGGTGACAAAAATATTTTAATTCTGTCTTATGATAATTTTAATGGGTTTCCATTTACAAGATATGTGTGGTGTGTGCTATACTTTGATTTATGCTTTTGATGTCTGCATTAACATGCAGACATCAAAATGGATGAGATATATTTTCGAGTAATAGCTAATGTTAATGACCTTTATATTATCTTGGATTATTTATTGCAAAATTTTATATATGTAATTGTTATAACCGCATCTAAAAATAAAAAATAAACATATAATCAATTGTGGTTTTCGGTTATCCCGCGTAGAAGTGGTTGGTTCGACCGCTTGACGTTTCGGTGCAATCGCATGTGCCATCCTCAGATGTCGCTCACTTACTGCGTACGATAATCTGTACCCTCATAATACCGAAGAGTAGGAGTAGACTTATGAGTTTTGACGCTATCGTATTCACAAGAAATTCGCACATACGTACATACATATATACAAGCATACATACAAATACATACACACACACACACACACACACACACACACCCGCGTGCGTGCAGAGACATCTCGAAAATTTTCAAAACATGTTCAGGGAATCTCATAATGCTATAATCAATCAAAATCTCGAAGTCGATTTTTATCGCGATTACAATACTTTCGTTACACAGTAGTGTACGGAAAGTAAAACGCCTTATGTAGGGAAGTACGCAGAATATGGTGATTTTTATTTTAAAGTTTTAAAATGAAATTACACATACTAAATTGAAAATTATTGATTTCATCACAATTGGGATATATAATAAATTTAAAAATCGGTGATTATTTCAAATGCAATTAATATTAATAATATTTAGCATATTAATTGTTTCTGAGAGATTTCACAATGAAATGAAATTTCGTCAGGATTATTAATTATGAATGTCCGAAAAAGCTGGCGATTAATTAAATAAAACACTCAAAATGTCAACCAATTGTAAAATTTACATTTGAAATGTATGTTAATTGCTTGCGTACGAAATGTTAAACTTACTAATAGGATAAAAACATCTGTAGTACATGCTGGGCACCCACCTCGATAATAATCTGAAAACTGGCAATTATGCAGACATCTCATTTAATAATATTCATCTAGATTAGATTGTTCCGGTTGATAACGAAATCCTCTTTCTAAAAGCACACCTTAAGTGAATAGCGAGGATTTTTTAATCATGTTGATAATCTGATACAACCTTTGGGAAAGAATGAATGTTGTTAAACAAATTGTATATATCTACGAGCAACCATTTCATTAAAATGAGGTGTTTAAAATTATTGAATATGAAAGAAATCTCCCAAAATTAAAAAAGAAAGCTTATTTATGAGATTGTAATACTACTCCTCGAAGAAATCAGCGCTTTGTGTACTATGCCGTTTTATTCCCCAAATCTACCTTATTACTGGCATAAATTTGAATATTTGATTAATTTTAATTCATGTAATTATATATTATAACACACTGTATGTTCTCTTTGATAAAATAAATTTTATATGTGAAAGATTTGAGGGAGAGTTGTGTGGCTTCTTTATCTTATTACACCATCATTATTTATTACAGTTGTGCATATTAAATTATTGCACACTTTTAAAACAAAACCAAAAACTTAATGGTCGCTATCTTCGACGAACATCTTATTTCTTCGTACATCTCATAAATTTATCGTTTCACACACCTTTTTTGATAAAACAATAATCTAAGAAAGTCTTTCTTTTTCATTATGCAATATTCATATTTTTAAACTCTAAACTACAGAAAAATATTAGAATCATTTTGTTTCATAAGCGATGATCTTTTTATATGGATTAGGAACAAAGACTCAGAACAGACTAAAGTTATTATGTCTCAATTCGAGAAGTTATGTAGTATCGGTCAGAGAGGAGTTATCGGCTAATTTAATTGCACTTTTCATACAAAGCAACGAAAGTTTAAGATAATTTGGGTTTCCACTCTATAATTATGAATAAAATATGTAGGCGAATGGTTTGATTCACACAAAAGGATTTTTCGAAGTAAAATACTGATTTGCTATAAATTTACTTATTTTTCTGTATTATTCTCTGATAATGAGAAATTAACAGCTTAGTCAATACCACACACAATACGCTATAAAAAAATTGTAGCTGGAGCAAATTAGTAAAAAATTAAATGTTTATATTTTCATTTACGTTTGAAAAGCGTTTAATGAAAATGAAATCATAATATATCTAAGTGTTTAAAATGATATTTACAGAGCAAAAAATGCGCTGCATTAGATCGGAAAAATATTGTTCTACTTTCACTCAGTTGGTTTAAACTAATAATTAATAAATTGTAATAATAATAATAATTAATAAATTAGTAGGTAGTAGGTTATTCGCAGGGTAAACAGGCATCACTTAAATACCTACAACTGCTTTGTGGTGTACATAGAAAAGAATTATTTGTTTCTGCTATCAGAACTTGAACTCTATACATTTCTTTGTTTACTGCATAAAAAATTGACTGTACACCATGCTTTTGATTCGTAAATCTCGAGCAAATGCAAGCAAATTATCGGACAGGTCGATTTGTTGGCAAGCTACAAATATTTAGTCATGTGAAAAACATGGCATTTCAAAGCTAATTCCTTCCACCCAGTGCTTTGTTAATATAGTGAATGCAAGCCGGATGAGAAAATGCAATCAGGAATTAAAATGAATATTATAAAAATTCTCTTACTAAGAGAAAAGAAATGGCTATATGGCTAATAAGTCCACATACAGGCAGGTTTATTCTTCCACACCTACTGTTACTCTCTCTGTGGACATTCAACAGTTGATGATCATATTCGCACCTATTTTTGCTTAGCTAGTTACAAGTCTCCAAAAGCCAAAGACGGGCGAGACGATGTCTACGCCCCACCAAAATCGACCAGAAAACCGAACTTTAAGTAGGCACGGAGTGTGACAAAATGTTCAAACATCTATCTAACTTGAAGTTTTATACATAGCAATATATTTTTTTATTACTCGTTAAGATATCTAGTTTATCGTCTGTGGTTACTTTTTCGAAATTTTCAAGTTTGGAGAAACTGCAATATTTTTAAAACAATGTCTTTCTAGTTATATGAGCGTGTGTGTCTCCCGATACACACGCTCAGGTTTTCCTCAAGACAGTCCGTCTCAAATCAGACCTCTCCGGTAAACTTGAGCGTGTGTAGCGGCCTTAACACACCATACTTCAATCTCCCACTCTACCATCCTACCCAGAAATACATACTGACCAGCAAAATTACCGTTTATATTTGAATTACAGTATGTTAAATATTTGATGCATTCCGCTGTTGTTTTGTTGCAATTAATGATTATTATGGATGACAATAAAAAATATTGAGTTTTTTAGCATTTAACAATCTTCTTCAACATTTTCATCAGTTCTTGACGTGCTGGGACGTCCGGGACGAGCTTTGTCATTAACATCTTCTTAGTGTTCTTGGAAGAAATTGTACCACTTCTAAACATTCTTTCACAGAGAGTAGATTCATCGTATGCCACTGTCAACACTTTAAATGTTTTGGAGCACTTAATACCATTTTTTACACAAAATTTAATACAAATTCTTTGATGCATTTTTTTGATAACAAAAAATCGCCGAATACGTAAGACACTTCTAACATTTATGAATGTTACAAACAAACAAAGAATGCTATACAGATGAAACACGTGTTCGGGACGAGTGTACCAACATAAGAAAAAAAATAGGCTGTAGGTATCCCGCGAAATTCAAAAGTCACCTTATTGTTTGATCACACCTGGTATTAATATTGAGAAGTGCCGTCGTGTTGCGCCCGGCGTATTCAGTTGTACGAGATGTATTAGAACGCGGTCTTGTTAACCCGCCTTAATAGCCTTCTTCACGCTATTATCGCACAAAATACTATTAGATATGACACTATATCCTTTTCTTGCAACAGAACTGCTACTTCTCATGGTTAAATACCAATAAGTGGTTTATTATAAGTATAGTAGATGTAAAATGTTAAAAAGTATTACAATCAAAATATTATATATATATATATATATATATATATATATATAAAATATTGATTAAATATACATATAACCAATAAGATTTAATTACAATATGAAGCACTTATAATTAATCATATTAATCATATAAACTGCAATCATTCGTTACCTCATAATAATTATTATTTATGTCTGCTTATTTTGTAAATCATTTTCTTTCAGCTTTCTTACGTATTGACTGCAATTTTAATGCATCCGAAGATATATTGCAGCAGTCACTCTCATCTCATCTCGGTTGTGCTTCCGAAATATTTTTTCAATGTGAAAGTGAATACAACACTTACGAATGTGCGCAACACAATTTAAAACCAGCATGCGACTTTTTTGAACTCTTGTATGATGATTTTCCAATTAATTTTAATTGATATGTTATTGAAGGCAAAAATTATTTAATAATGTAATAATAACCAATTTATATGAATAAATATTTATTCGAAATTTTTATAAATTGTGAAATCTAATTTTGATAATCTGAATTGCTACATTTATAATTAGTTAAAAAATATGACTAATGCTAACGCAATTTAC
This sequence comes from Coproporus ventriculus, assembly GCA_027574865.2. Taxonomy (NCBI): domain Eukaryota; kingdom Metazoa; phylum Arthropoda; class Insecta; order Coleoptera; family Staphylinidae; genus Coproporus; species Coproporus ventriculus. The sequence goes on along the minus strand of JAODAH020035102.1, from coordinate 8,505 downwards.
TGTATCCTCTTGCAAAAAATGTTGTCATTTGTATATAATATGCATGATAAATAAATCCTTGTTAATGTTCAGTTGTTTTCTTGTATTAATTGAAAAGTGAAATTCGAAATGATAAATCAATTCTCCATATACTATAATTGGGATATAATGTGTCAAAATAAATTGGTTATTAATCCAGTTTTTTTTATGCGGATGCATCATTTGCATTTTATTAACCAAAAAACATCGGTTATATTTGCTTAAGGTTAAATATCTAAATAAAACTCAGATTTTCTTTTTTAAATTAAGTAATTTTTTTTTTAATATTGCAGAGTTCGCGGAAGAAACTGGTTCTGATTGATTTTTTTTTAAATTTATGCGGATGATTATCGTTCGTAATTATTCCCTCAATAAAAAATTTAATTAAAAAATAAACTGATTGGAAAGCAAATATGAGACAACTAAATTGAATTTATTGAAGTTTAATTTTCGTGATTACGAGTTTGTTAAGAAGTTACATCTGAAGTGTTAAAAGATTTTTTAAAGAATGCAAAGTTATTACACATATTAATTTCAAAAATAAAATAATTTCATCTTAATTTAATAAACATAATTATTAAAAATTAGATTGTATTAGTTTCCTGCTAGATATCTTTTCAATTTAATGTTATGTAAGATATAATCTGTATTATCTTTAAATACTATATAAGAATTAAGCATATTTTCAATTATAATAGCTTCCTTATTTGTTTTTTCAGAAACCGTCAAATAGTATAAATATCAAAGATTTTCATTAATAATGTAAGAATAACATGGTGTAAATGTCATGCTATCTTCATGGCACAATGAATAAATTAAATAGAGGCAACGCATTTTTATGACATTTAGATGACATTTTCCTGGAGATCCAACTAATCAACAGTTTCATGGCGCTTACCAAATCCCGCTTAGTACTATTAGATTTCTACTAATTGTGCATATCGAGCAGCATGTCCTTACAGACTACAAAAGTGTCCACAAATGAGACAAAGATTGGCAAGATATTGTGGACAAGAATTCCTTCTTTTTCGTCCTCTTCAGCTAAATGTTTTTTTTTTCTTTAGCTAGCATAGAAACTAAAATTTTTTTAAATTTTTTGTTAAACGGCACATCTACACAAAATTCAGAATACTACTACAAAATATACGCTCCTTTGGAAAACAAAAATGCGCTGAATACTGAAAAAATACGCTCTCGCAGACGTGAAATTCTGTATTCGGTTCCCGTGGCGTTATAGATACATCGCCTTGGAAAACCCGTTTTTACGTGACTGTAGAACACGCTAGTTAAGTATGGTAAACTGCACGAGCTTGCAAAATCTCTTCATGCTAGCATTGCACTCATATTTTTTTTCTAATCCGAGTTTATAATTACTACTCTATAGCACTGTTTTTAGTAACTTTAATTATTTGAAGTTGGCAGTCAGACAAGATTATGCAATATTGCAAGAGAGATGATCAAGGAATTCCATTTTAAGAACAAAACAATAGAATTGTTGTCTATATTATTATTCATCCTTGTTTTAGTTCTACAAGTTACTAATAATTTGCTTATAACTACAAGTACTATTAATTTCTGTAACCCAACGATACTTCGTACAAGTGTAGGAACCGATTTTTTCGGCCACTTGTAATTACAAGTTTAAAAATTTGTAAGCCTACGCCTACGGACTTGTGATCACCTCTTTTGTTTGTCTGAAGTATGTCGTGCAAAATGAGCGGTAGAAGAAATAATTGATGATTTAAATATCTAATTATTTATCAGCCTTGTTTTGGATTTTATAAAATACATTTGCACTTATTTTTGCTGATTTTGCTTCAAATAATTAAAATTTTACAGTATAATATTACAAAATTATTTTAGTTTAAAATTGATAATGCCAAAAAGAGAGTTTGACGTTGATTCCAATTATTTAATTCCGTATACATAAATGTATTTATAAAATAAACAAAATAAATAAAGAAATGTTGTTTTTGGGCCGCCGCACAGTTTAAATTTTAAAAATCATACGGCCTGAAAGCCCTTTTATAAGTGCGAGAATGAATTGTAGGCTTGGAGTTAACAGAACTTGAATTTTTGTTTATCTTTTCTTTATGAAATTGTCTTCAATTTAAACCAGCACAAATTTGAAAATTAAAGATAGCTAATCCAATATGGCGAATATAAATTTTATTTAATTATAAAAAAAATGTAACTTGGGAGATATTTTAGAGTATTAAATATTTTTTTGTAATCCCACAAGGTAACAATATTTATAATTTTAAACAATCGTTTTAAAAAATCTTAATTTTTTTACAAAATTTACGTTCGCCATATTGGATTAGCTATCTTTAATTTTATAATTTTAGAAATTCGGACTCGTTTAAATTGATGGCAGTTTCATAAAGAAAAGATTTTTTAACAAATTTCAAGTTTCTACTAGTCGTACAAAAAGTTACATAACTGTGTTAGCATATTAAATAATATGGAGGTTAGAATTATCAAAATTTTTAAACAACCACAAGGTTCATTATTTTTCAAACAATACACGATCTAATTTGTTTATTATTAAGTGGAAAATAACTACAATAAAATTGGAATTAGTTTTTGAACCGAATTTGCACTAGCTATGTTATTAATTTCTTCTGAAATAATCTATAAATTCTTGTTATCCCCCTTAAGCACCAGTAGCAGGAGCTTCATGTCATTTAAATAGTTCACAGCATCCACCACACCATGAACACATCTGCACACAGTAATCTTTGAAACACCAAGCATATCGCAAACTCTATGGTACTGACCTACATTTCCCTACCAATGCAAAGCAATTAATACTTCCTGTGATGATGTTGAATCATACCATCTATTAGCCCTATTTGAAAGAGCCGGTCCAATAAACCTTTCTTTAAACTCTGTATCAAAAAATTGAAATTTATTCTGTGCCGATAAAGATACTCAACAGGGTTGTCATCAACAAACGAACGTATGTGTTAACGTTTTGAACATCAATTCTTTACTAGCTAGTCATATTTCTAAGCATGTAGAAAATCTGCTACAATTGTAGCAAATTTTGTAATAGAGTCGTAAAATTATAAAAATTGTGTTACAGAATGCGTTATATATATGTAGAAAATTTTCCGTAATTACAAGCACATTACTTGAACCTTTAATATAGCTTGTGTTACAAAAAAACAAATGTACTATTTTTAATCACATAAGAAACATAGTAAGCCACTACTACAAGTATGTGGGCACAACTATAAAAGTTTGAAGACGTGTAGGATGTAACTGCGGAAAAACCGGTTCTTGTACTTGAATTTTGTGTTACGGAATTTAGTAGTTCTTCTAGTTATAAGTAAATGACTTGTAACTTGTAGATTTGTAACAATTGCAGTACTTGTGTTATAGGCCTCAGCTGCCGATTCTGTGGTACTACACCGGAATGTACAATGTACATACTGTGCAGTTGTGATACGTTGGATGGCAAAAGAAAGCTCATATTTGAATCAGACAAAATGAAACTAAACAACTTTTATACGCTACACTTGTTGGTGAGAATACGAAGAAGGGGTTCACAATAGGATTACTTAGATTGAAGTGAATACTGATCTGAAAAGAAAACCGCCTCCGCTCGAAAAAAGATAATAACATGTTTCGATATCGTTTTCCATTCACTTTTATTTTACATATCTTTGTTATTCCTTCGAGTTCTGCGATATTTTGCTCGTTTTAGCTTCCACTCTTTTGTAATCTTATCCATAACATTTATCTGCAATTTTTTAGACTAGGCTTTTAGAAACTATTTTGGGCGCGCCGGCCAGAATCAGTGCGTTTGCAGTATCAGAAATCGTCCGGAAACACCATGATTACAGTATTAGTCCCGCAAAAAGTTGCTAAATGTATTGGCATTAGTAATTGCTAAATAATATGGAGGTTAGAACTGTAAACAAAAACAAGCGTTATTATTTTAAAAACAATTCTCAATCTTTTTTATTTATCATAAATTGGAAATATAACAACATTAAAATAAGAATTAGTTTTTGAACCGTTTGTTATTATTGTATATGTACAAATTATTTTATGAATCCTATTTCCATCCTTTGACTTAAAATACCTTAAATTCAGTTTATATTTAAAATTCTACGACTGTTGGCCCAAAAAATTTTGTTAATCATGTGGCCTGAAACTGTTTTACGAGTTCTCGTATTTTGTAGGCTTCGGCTCTCGCCTCGGCCTACAATTCATACTCGAATTTGTAAAAGGCCAGTTTCAGACCTAATAATTCAAATAACTATTATTTCGTTTCTCAATTATTCAGCTTTTTTTTTATTTTCCGCATACTACTGTGCAAGAAAAGTATTGTATTCATGATAAAAATCGACTTCGAGATTTGGATTAATTTTAGCATTTTGAGGTTCCCTGAACACTTTTTAGATATTTTCGCCATGATATCTGCAAGTGCGCGCGCGCGCGTGTGTGGATGTGTGTGTGTGTCGCAGAGTATGCGTTGGTAAGGTCGGGTGCAGGCCATTTCAGATTTTTTTAAATAATATTTAATTCAAGATTAACTAACTTACATTATAACTAAATAAATATTTTACCATTTCATTTAATACTCATTCCAATCAAGATTTTGTAATTTATGTTAAATTAAAAAACAATACCTGGAGGTTGTAGTAATTTGTCAAATAAATAGGCTAAAATAATAAATTTTAAAAAACGATTTATTGCCGATAATAGTAATTAAATCTGACTGTTACTGATGTCCAAAAAAAGAATCGTCACAAAGGAAATGTGAAATTAAAACCGTGAAATGTGTTGAAATATACTCAAAGCCGAAACATGAGATGCTGTTATCCGCTTTGTTCCGCAGAGATTAAGTTACCCAAATTGTCATACCTTGTCCCACAAAAAAAAATGCAAATTCAATCACTGCTAATATTTTATCGTAAACATATCAAATTAATAAACTGCATATAAATTGCAAACAAACCATAAAAATCGGTTAATAACCAGATCTATTGGTGTCAAAACATTAAATCAATTTCTTTGTGTTAGAGAATTTCTATTATATTATTTGGATCGATTTCTAGACAGAGTCGAACTAGATAAAATTTAAAGCATATGTGGCAGTTAATCCTAATTGCTTATTCAATTTTAGTGCAGGAAAAAGATTTTACATAGGTTATTATGAGAAAACACATTCATACGCAGGAGGTGTGTTCAAGTTATCCAGTTAAGAAAAAATGTCGTTCAGAAAATCTGGAAAATCTGGAAAATGACACAAATGCGTTCTTAAACAAACACAAACATTCTCCACCATATATGCAAATTACGTCTTTTCACATAGCCGAAAAGAAAATTGCTCGACATGCACAATAACATATGTTAATAAAAATAACAATGTATCGTTGAATTTTGAACAAAGTATGTGACATTCAGATTTCTAATCATTTCTTCACTTTTACGAAGACATCAAAAAGCAGGAGATGGATAAGTGCTAAAAAATATATATGGTTATACTAAAATGTGTTTCACGGCTACAAGTTGGGTTCAAACAATCTAAAACTCTGGGATTTTATGTATCTTGACATGATGAATGAGTATGCCTTTAAGCACATTCCGCAAAGTCAACCTGTCAGATCCAAACATAGCTAACAGTTTGTACAACAAATTTACCATTTTTAGATCAACACAAATTACCCATTTATGTTCGCCATACTTGATCTTGTTCATGACCAATGCTATTTTGGGGTATTCTTTCTTTACTTTGGTTGAATGTGCGATCGGTAAGGAGCTTAGTTTATTTCCAATTTATAATAATAGTACACAGGAATAAACTGAGTTTTTACATTAATTTAAAAATACCTAGAATTCTTAAACTAATATCGATTAAATATAAATATTAAATCTTGTCGCTTTTCGTCGCAACACACGTAGTAGCTATATCTCCAAAACTAGACCTGCTGGAAAAAAACTAACTTGAAATTTGAAATCAGGCACACCGATTTAGTAATAAACTGTCAAAATTTTTCATTCAGTAGAAAAAAAGTGTGATTTTGTTGTACTGGGTAATATATGCGTATTTGTTTGATAGAGACATTAAAAAAATTATGTAAATTACTCGTACATAGCTTGAACTATTTTGTAGATTTTGGATTTCTCGCACTTGCAAGACGGTAGTTTCAGACCTAATGATTCAAATAACTCCTGTGTTATGTTCTACATGTGCTGTATGCATTACTATAAAATTATATAAATGAGAAAAATTTATGTATGATGCACAATATTTGTGTTTTTGGTATATCGAGTGTAATATTATGAGTAATAAATCATGTATTAAATAATAAATTTTGATATTTCAGTTTTGAAGAGCATGATTTTTATATTTTATAGCTATTGTGATATTATAAAAAGTTGAAAATAGTCAGGCCGGTCCTGTTTGTACACATAATTCTATTATATATATAATAAAATTATATAACAATCGATGAACGATTTGATCAACATAAGCTTTTTGATTATAGATAGACTTAATGCCTCAGTGATTTGGCTAGTCTCATTGATATTTTACATATTTTCTACTCTAGATTTTTGTTTGAATATAATCTTATAAATATAAAAAATTTGCAAGATTATATTCTTGCGATTTCCCCTCATCTTAATTAAAGGTACACTATCATTACTATATAGCTCGAAGATAAAATCCACACTTAAAAAAATTCTTAAACAAAGCATTGCCCAGAATCTATCTATTTCATATAAACCCAATAAATAATATTTCCGTGTATAAATACAACCCAATAATTCTATTGTTTCAATATCTCTCTATGTATTCAATATTTTTTATGTTTGTTAGTAGACAATTTTATTCTCTTTTATGTCTTATTTTATAATGTGAATAGTGATTTGCATGCACGTAATTTCCAACAGTCTGAATTCGCTATTATGTACGAGAGAAAGATGCCTTTAAAATTGTGAAGGAGTAGCTTGAGCGCGCATTCAGATTTTGTATGTTGGGAAAGTTGAGAGGATCAGGAAACATAAACTGGGTCGGAAAGAGGTTCTCTTGCAGTGTTGTGCAACGAATATAACTTCTTTTTTCATTTATTGTTCCTATTGTACGTTGATAATTTAGGTGTTCATGCACGGCAGATGTATTTTTATACATATTCACACCTCGGATAAAGGATACATTTGACGTGTTTGTCATATATTTATATTCTATGGCTGCACTGTAGCTTTTGTTTGCTTTCAATATGTAAATGAGATTCGTATATCTCAACACTTTAAAAATATCTTGTGTTGTAATGATAAAATGTATTCTATTTGGTAGGAAACAATATATTTCATTATCCCAAATTAATTATTTTAGTGAACATGTAATTATGTACTTTCCATGTACTTTCCTGACAAAATTAAATGAATAATGTTTCTTCCGCGTAATTATAATTTTATTACTATGCAACAATATGGGAAAGTTTTGCTGAAATATGTATTATGATGCTTATAAAATAAATACATAAAGTAAATAGCTATAATGACTGCCAAACCTAAATAAAAAAGACGAAAAATTGCGTATATTACTTAAACAATGCAACTTTATTAAAAAAGTATTAGTAGGGTATTATTTAAGGATGTTATTGAAAAAAGGAACCTCTATTGTCACTTTAATCTACTTATGACAGTTTGCACCATCACCTATTAAATGTTAAACTCGCTCGATGACGGAAGGACACAAATATAGGAAAATCAGCGAGGAAAGAATCCGCCCATATGCTTTGAGTATAGTTATTAACGATACTAGTGTGGGAATGAAAATTTTTCTGGCATGAGCGTTTTGAAACACGAGCGACCGAAGGCAACGAGTGTTTCAGTATAGCGAATGCCTGAAAAATTTTCCCACACAAGTATGGTTCAAAGTTTTTGTAACGAGCAAATATAAAAACTCAAATGTAACTAATCTTCGTTAAAATGACACAAAGAATATAATTTGAAATTACAAATAAAAATAATTTATATTTATTTAAAAGATATATTTGAAATAATGTCTTTCGCAATTTTATTAAGTTAAAGTAGTACTTACATAAAAAGATTTACGATATAACATTTCATATAACCGTTTCACTTAAACTTACTACAACGGAAGGTGAATATATAATGCAAACTTGAAAATGTACATGGAATACTCCTCCAAGCGAAATTCAGCTGCATTGCTTCTAAATCGAGGAGAAGATTTGCTAACGTTGAAGAGTCTCGGTGGTCGGAAGTCCTCAACGGTTGCTGATCGATATATCGGCAACTTAACGTAAAGAAACTATATCACTCCGATTTGGCACAAACATTCACTATAACAAACACTATTGACACTTTTCAATTAAACACTTTATTCGGCAATGATCACTGGAGAAATGTTTTCATGTCCTAAAAACGAATCAGAAATAAAAGTATTAAATTTTAACAATTGCAACATTTGCATTAGTGTTTATAAAACTAATTGAAATGATT
>JAODAH020034974.1:0-21411 GCA_027574865.2 Coproporus ventriculus | reverse complement strand
GCCCAGCTGATGTAGAACCCCCTTTCTATGGGGCGGCTGACTATTTTTTGCACTCAATTTTTTTCACTCAAAAATCGACTGGCTGGAAATGGTTTTGAAAACAATTTTTTTCGACAAGTTGGCCAGTCTCCGCTACTGGGTCAGCTGAGTGTCACATTGCCCATTTCTTTATATGATATCTGGCAATGTTATCAAAATCATCCGGTATGAAATGATGAGGTAAAAAGACCCCTGCCTCCCGGACTATTATAAAGAATTAGATATCCCGGACTATTATAAAGAATCAGATATCCTTGTTCTCGGGTAATAAATGAGATAATGATCCGATAATTTCAAAGGTAACGGGTGCCCGGGAATAACAAATGGATTTCGTGTAATACCCGAGTAGTGAAAATTAGCCCTACTATATAGTCAGAGCGTTGATTTACGTCAATCAATGGTCTGAGTAAGGACATGTGTGTTACACCGCTTTTTGGTTAATTTGGAAATCTGCCAATCTATGATCTGCCATGAATAGTCCAAACAAGGAATATCTAGCATGTGTTTTTATCTAGCTCTTCTATAAAAAATTATTTCAAGCCCCCAATTTTATATAAAAAGGTGATGGAATTAATATTCTTTTAAAATAATTTAAAATTAGAAAACCCCACAATTTCAATCCTTTTTCGTTATTAAATATTCAATATGCGAGAATCGCATTTATCACCATAGAGAGTATTATGAACGATTGGTTGCATAACAAATTAGAAAATATGTTCATGATATCATTTAATTGTTCTTCCTCTATCCTATGTATGATTTGTTGTATGTTTTGCAGTCAAAAATTAAAAATCCAATTTATTATCATTCTATGGAATACTACTATGAAGTTAATAACATTTTAAATTTCTATAATTTGTTTGTTAGAAAAGCCCAATATTTTATATGGTGAATGATTAATTTTGTTTCTCCAACTGAGCTTAGTAACCACCTTCAGGGCAATTTCTTTTTGGGAACTTTTGCCATTTCTTACTTTACAAATTTGAAAATTTAGCTAATAAAAGCTAAAAATCAATTTACCTTAATCCGATTTCTTAGCTTCAATTGAATACAACAGCGGCAAAAACAAAATATTTTATTTCTTGCTGCTAATTAGTCAAGTATTTTATTTTTCCACAGAAAATTTATTTACAACTAAAAACAATTATCAGAAGTATGAATATTTTTTATTCAAATGGAAATCAAAGGAAATGTGATAAAAAAGTTACACATAATATAGAGTTCAATCAATTTACTTTTGATCAATAAATAAAAATTGTACAAAAGAAAAATTTGTTAATTAACACAGATTTTTTAAAAATAATTTCATCCTATTAAGTCACTTTCCAATAATGGTTATCATTTTGGAAAAAAACTCCTTTCACAGTCATTAATACACTTAGCATAAATATTTACAAAGCACAATGTGCGCAAAAATTCAAACTAAATATAACATAAGATATAAGAAATGTAACGGCACATCATTCTCTCAGAAATATTTAAATTTTCTTTTCATTTATTCAAGAAAAGAAAATACTTTAGAAAAAAGGAGGATCATTTGAGCACAAATCCAAATTGCCAAATTTCCTCGTTCCGGTAATTGATATGTGACTACTTTTTTCTTGTACCTAAGAGACATTAAACATCTTGTTCACTATAAATTTCTAAGCTCAAGTTAAATATGTATATAAAATATTTTTTAATAAAATTTAGAAAAATTTGCTTCATAAATTTATATAAAAACTATTTTCACAAAAAAATTAAATATTTACACATCTATATACTTTTTATTTCGGTAACATTTATTTTTTTTTTTGGCACCCTTTAATAAAAAGGGTAAAACCCCATCATATATAAAATTATGGTTTTTTTTTGCTTTAAATATTTATATAAATTCAACTAAAATATACAATTGTAATAAATAACACAAAGGAAGACCGCCAAAAAACTTAAGCGTGCATTTGAAGCCACACACTTAATCCATTTAGATTTTTCTATACTTCGATCCTACTAAGTTTGTATTTAAATATAATAAAGATTAAATTATAATAAACCACCATGCACAAGATGCACTTTTTATGTCTCGATATCAAAAAAATAGAGAATAACTTCCTCGCTGATTCTTACTATTAAGTGTATCATAAATACCACCAGCCACATCATCTGGAAATCACATCCGGGAGCGGGGGAATGTCTTTCCATTTCTCATTCGGACTTTTGTGTTAGCGGAGGATATTCCTGATCGTCACTAAACTGGAAACCGCCTTTCGGAGGTGATTCTACAGCCGTCGCCATTTCACGGAACTTCTCAGAATCTAATATTTAATCAGGAGATGAATTTTCTGTTTAAAAACAATTTTAAAGTGGAATGATCGTGATAAAATTTTGGACAAATGATAACTAAAGAGGTTCTAACTAATCACATAGAGGTGACAAAGCACATTCTCTTGCAACTCAAATTTCTTTTTTCCTGCTCAATTTAATCAAATTTAAACCACATACCCATTGGCTTGAAACACGAAAACAAAATTGTCACCTCTTTATATTTAGACGCTCTTTAATGAAAAATATATCAAAATTTCATCGGATGAGATTATGAACACTTTTTAAAATACTTCATTACAAAAATTAAATTAACAAAATTACATAAACTTGCACAAACTTAAAAATATTAAAATTAGATTAGAAAAAAAAATTCAAAGCATGTACATACAACAGCTATTCAAATGCAGGATGGATAGATGTAGAAAAAAATAGTGTAGTAATGGTATTATGGAAGGAAAATGTAATAAACATACATTTTTTTTGTAGCAGTGACGGTTATGTAGATTTAAATATATAATTTAAATGGTAAAAGTAAAATGGGTAACATATACTGACCAGTACCTGACATTTGACCGGCTGGATGGCCTTTCAGGATGCCCGCGTAGCTACCTAGTATTGCCGAGCCTTGCAAGTAACAGAGAAAACAAAATAGGTGATGCGGGTTTCTTTGCAACTACAGCATGTATCTTATTCCAATTTTAAATTAATAAATTCATTTAGAAAATTTTCGTTATTGTTTAAATATTTTATTAAATTGCAATAAATTAAATTTCCTCTGATCTATAATAAATTCAATTGTTAAATAGGAGTGAAAATTGAGTTTCTCAATTTAAAACTAAGTTTAACCTCAAATTATCTTAATAAAATTTGAATTAGATTTTGGGAAATGAAAATTACTATTCACTTTTATTAAAAACAAATTCTGATTTATTTAGGGCTCGTTTCACAATCACCTGTTGAAGATCAGTTTGCTTAATTGTCTTTAAAATTGTAATTAACTTATTTTTGTTAATTTTTATTAAGAATCCATATTAAAATCATACAATAACCTAAACTTTAGCGAAAGTATATATTAAACTTCAAATCAAAATGGAATTTAAAAATACAGCTTTTTATAATGAAACTTGAAATAATATTTTAGGAAATGTCAATTAAACATAATATTATGTTAGCTACATTTAAAATGTGTATAGCTTTAAGTTCCATTATGAAAAGGATTGTTCTTAAACACCATTTTGATTCGAAATTTAAGATAAACCTCACTTTACCTAAAGTTGAATTGAGTGTGTGATTATGAAAACACCTCTAACTCTCTAAATTAAAATTAAATTAAAAACTATCATATTTGATAATTATCATATTGATAAGGATAGAACAATATTTAATTATAATTTTAAATTTACTGATACCACAGGCCAACAAAATTTGAATGATTTTCAGAAACACAAACTGTAGTACAATTTTCGATGTGCTAAATCTGAATCTGGTTTCAGAATTGCCCCATCACATCAAATTTTTGAGATATCTTAACTTAAAAGTGCAAAATACACTGATTTTAGACATATTTAAGGTTATTTAACATCATAAGGTATTTTTCACCGAGATATGACAATTTCAAGTTTGTGTGTCTTATCAATTTACTGTAACTGCTTTATTTTCACCAAACAAGCCATCTGTGAGCTGTCCAGGGCATGAATGTGAATGTGCAGATGTAACAGAACGTGACGGCCTAGGGAAAGTAACTTATATCTTAGAGTAGCTTAGCGTCTTATTCTGCACTATTTTGATAAAAATAAGTTTAATAAAATATTTATTATAAACTTTCAATAATAAAAGATGTCAAGTCGATTTTGTGTAATTTTTCAAATGATTTTAGCTTTATCTGTAGAAAATATATGTTTGATAAGCAAAAAAAAAACAATAATGGACAGACTGAAAGAAATATATCGCAACTACTTTGGGTTTGAAATTAGAAATCAAGATAAATAGTGGGCTCCACATTCAGACTGAGTAACATGTACATCAGCACTCTTTTTATGGGTGAAAAAATCTAAGTATATGTTATTGAAGCCAAGAGATATATTTTGAGCAACATTTTTACAGCTGAATGATTACAGATTTTTATTTTGTGGGCTTGAGTTTTATGGGCTTAGGGTTTGTGAGCCAGTCTATGAGACACAAACGTCAAATTGTCATATCTTCGTGAAAAAAGATATCTAGATGATTCAAAATTCTAAAGATGCTATTACAAGTTCTGTAAAAACAAATACCTTATGATGATACATAATCACAAATATGTCAAAAAACATTTTTCTTTTTGCAATTTTAGGTTAGGAAATCTGAAAAACCTGACATGATGGAGCAATTCTGAAACCTTCAATCTTCAGAAAACTATACTGGAGTTTCTGCTTTCTGACCCTTGTTGGCCTGTGTAATTTTTCAACAAGTGAAAGCATCTTATATAGCACTTGGTTGATTATTTATAAAACTTAAATCACACTTGGCTACGTTTTACCAGGAACTCACCTGTTCTTGTATTGAACTGACATCTGACTTACAACTGGTAATTATATGATAGGAAAGTTGTTTTATTCTTTTAAAACTTCAAAATGTTAAGTAAAAATCAGAGGATATAGGAATTGAAAGAATTTTGTCTCACTGCTTTCTTGTAACATAAAATAAAAATGAAGTTGCAAAATATAAAAAGGTTATGTTTTGCATGATGCACTTTTTAAATTAACATGTTAAGTTATTTAAAATTGAGATTATAATACAAGCATGCTGAAATAAAGTGTACAGAAATGTGGATAACATAGGGGTACTTGTGTGACTGTGAAAAGTGGGGTTACGAGAAAGGGATAGGACATGTAAGGAACCAATGAATTTATGTGTATTATTCAATATGCAATTTTATAAGTACGTTCTTAATATCAATAATTATCATAATTAATATTGTCTACCTTTGCATTAAACTTTATATTTTTTTTAACTCTCGAGAGAAAATATGATCTTCAAAGTGTATATTTATATTTGCTGGTAAAATTTAAAAATATATTTATAAGATCATTCCAAAAACTATTAATGTAATAAAAAAAACAATTAAAAAAAAAAGAAATTAAGCTGTAAGTAATTTGTAAGCACTTATGAGAAATCTTGTTTTTACAAGATGTTTTGTTTACAGTTACAGATTAATAAAATTTATTGCATTATAATCGTTTTTATCACTGAATTTTCTAAATGAAATATTATCGTCACGTCAAATACTGATAGCATGGGAAAAATAAAATTAAAACTAAATAATTCAGGAAAAGGTATCGCAATTAAAATACGGGTTTCTGGGAAAATTAATAAAAACATGTACTGTATGGCATACTTTGATCACCAAATCGTTTATCAAATAAGACAGATTGGTTTTATACATATGCCAACATTAATTTAGCAAGTTTTGATTAGAACTACTATTAATTCTAGCAAAAAAATAAAAAATAAATGACTCAACAAAACAAATCCAAGTCGAGCATGCAGATTGGTATCCGATTTAATTAAGATACCCAGTATAGTTTTAATTGATAAAAAAATTATTACCTCCGTCGGAATTTATTGGTTGGGGTTCGGAGCGTGGTGCTCCATCTGGTTTGTCTTTACTTTCTTCAATCATACCATCCAAACGATGTTGTTTAAATAACGTTAGATCACCCCCCTCTATACTTTCTATATTATAAATGTACAAAAATCCATCTTCAGTAGCAACTAATAAACGTGTCTGATGCTGAATACTGTGAAAAAAAAACAAAATCAGAAAATACAATTCTAAACCTTGAAAATTGGTGTTTACATATTTTCTAGAATATGCACCCCCTTGTCTAAGAATTTCCCCTGTTATTGTCTTGCCTGCAAACTGAAGATGTCTAAATATAAAATGACATCAACTCAAATGTAACTTTCCGATATCATCACTCTCTTTTGTTACATGCACTCACCTCCAATATAAAGAAGATTATTTGACACAATTCGGATCTTTTTTGTTATTTAAATATATAATTTGCTTGATTTGCTAATTAATTTGACATATTAATAAAAAAAAAAAAAAAAATGTTTCTTAATACATATTTTGTATAATTTTTCCTTGAAAATATCAACCTACTTACCTTGTAATTGCAATCACATTGCGAACTCCTGAAAAAGGTAGATGCGCAGTCATGAATGCCCGACCCTGATTAAAGACATCAGTTACTTGGGTTGGAAGATAATTCGATAAGTAACCCATCCAACTAGTCTCTTCAACACTTTTCCTTGGGCTGTAAATGATCAAATAAATCTGATTCTTGAGATAAACATCGTAAACTCACCTGTCTTTTGGTTCTTCCATTTTAAATATATGTACAGTTTCTGTGTTACTACTGCAAGCTAAATATTGTGAGCACATACTAAATGCAAGACAACTAATGTCAACACAACGCTTAACTCCTCGACGAAATTCGAAAAGTTTTGCACCATCGGTGACTGCAAAAACACGAATTACAGTTCCTTTCTCTGAGGCTGTAGCTATTCGAGTTCCGCTTGGGCTGAAAGCTATTGCTGCCAAGGGACTATCATGAGCCGCTATCATTGTTTTTGCATGCTAAAAATCGGAGAAAATATTTCGTTATATCTAAACAAAATATAAAAGATTGTGATATAATATAAATTTGAAAAATCCTCCTTTTTTATTTGAGCATGAAAAATATTTACGAAAGATTTCTCTCCAAGAGGAAATTAAAGTTTCACAACTAACTGAAAATTGTGATAGGCACTTAAGCTGTGGGCAATCTGATATATATTAAATAATCTAATAATCTTATTCTGCAGGTTAGCAAAATGATAAATTCAAATACAATAGTTGAAATTTTGAGGTTATGTATCATTTTTACGACATTTAATTATGAAAATGAAATTTTTAAATTGATGATTGTAGAAATGCGGAAACAAAATTAAATGATGATCTGTGAAAGCAATTTCACTAAATCAACTCTTACCTAAATCAAGGAACTGTTCTTTTTGTGTTAAAGGAAAACGGTTTAGAGCTGATTTTATTTATATCCTCAAAATAAAATATGTCTTGATGTAATTTACTAATACAAAATTAATATTTATTTCAATTTAAACAGAGTTTGCCTCTGTGTAAAACTGTGTATGTGTGTTAAGTGCAAATTTATTCGCAGAAAAAGTGAATTATTTTTAAATGCATTACAATTTCAAGTTAATTCTGGAACGAATTTACAAATCTTCTTTATAAAGTTTTTATATATTTATAAAATTATGCATGATATAATTGTTTTATTTACTCACCAAATTAATTGCATCAAAAATTTGCACCTCCCCAATAGTACTCGATCCTGGATAGGCAAGATAACAATTATCGCTATTTGTACTCAATGCACATAATCCTTGAGGGTTGGGGGGTGTATCACGGATTGTGTGAAGCACTTTCATATCCCTTATATTGTGTATATACAAACTCTCTTCGAGACATACTACTAATCTCACCCTGGAAAATTTAAATTTAAAATATCTTAAAGTTAAAGTTAATAGAATATTTAAAAATTTTACCTATTTAGTTTGACGGCCAATATTGTATTTGAATATGAATAATTACATATTTCTGTACCCTTTTTGAAATGACATACTTTTAACTTTCTCGGAGCGGTAAGTGATACAACCGCCATGAGACTGCTACTGAACAGCCTCTCCACCAAACATGTGTCCTCTTTTCCATTGCTGTAGATCTGTTCGAGCGTATCTACACCGCTCAAGGAATATAACCTATAACCTGACTTACTTCCTACAGCCAATGATCTAGAAATAAAAAGAAAAAAAAAAAAATAATGTCATTTATAGGTAATTCTATTTTAAAAAATATGCAAATTCTTTTTGTTTAAAATAAAAATAGAAACTACGAATTATGAAATGAATCTGAATAGTTAACTTGCGAAATATTTCGCAATGTTTCTTTTTTCCTTTGTCATAAATATTTGGCGGTAATAAATTTATGCATATTGCATAATGAAATATCACATCCAGTATTTAATAATATTCAAATCACATACATAACTATTTGTTAATGAATAATTTTTTATTTTTGCCATTGACACACTTTCAAATTTCCTTATTAGATGAAGTGATAAAAAAAACACTGTCATTTTATTTAAGTAATTTTTCATATTTCATCCAACATTCACTCGATTAACCAGATTAATGGTTTGCAATTAATTAAATATATGATTGGACTTTGATTTATTTTCAATTTTATATACGTATTAAATTTTATGTTTGGCAATAAACATAAACAAAATGTTGGGAAATAATTTACTTTCATTTTACCAAGCAAAAAAAAAAAATTGGAAAATTAAATTCATGAATGTTCTACGGTTTTGTACCCAACTTGGATTGAATAGTGAAAAAATTATCTATAAAGTAGAATTTTACAAAAAATTGTTTTAAATTTTTAAATATTCATTATTCCAAAGATAATTAAAAAATTGTTATTTGTAACACAAGTTTTATAAAATACCGTCCATTTATTTCCTTTTTTTAATTTGAATAATGTTTTAATTTTTTTAAGTTAGTACTGTAAACAATACAATGATACATTGAAGTTCAATCAAACAATTTTTGAAAATAAACTAAAATAATTGGCCCTTAACATTAACATGGTTATGAGATTCATTTTATTTTTATAAGTTGGCATACATCAACAACAAGCTTCATTACTGAGTTATTAGATTGATGACGGATAACAATTTTGCAGCCATCTAGATCATTATTGCAAAAAAATAATTTATCAAAAATCGTATTTTCTGTTTTTTTTTCCTTTTTAATTAGACGGACACTTTCTACAGGTTCAAGATAAAAAATCCAAACCCAGCGAGTCTCGAACTCGCGACCTACCACTTCCCAGTTGAACCACGCGGAAGGTCGTGAGTTTGAAACTCGTCGGGATTGGATTTTTTATCTTTAATTTAATCAAAAAATTGTATTTAAATCTCAGAAGTAGTAGTAGCAGTGAGATATAATAATGGTAAATTATATGCGATACAAAGAGGTCGGGTAAGAGAAAATTTGATATTGCTTCGATTTTTATTAAGAATTCTCCAACAATTTTATCCTAATTTTCACCTTGCAATGAATGGAAGTGAGATGTAATGATGATCGTGTATGTTAGAAAGAGATTGAATAATAGAATTTTTGAAATATCTTCTGTTTTTATCAATAATATTTTAAACAATTTTCGGAAGACAATGAGTGGAAGTGAGATGTACAGATAGGGGAATGAGTACATTAGAAAGAGATTGAATTAAATTTTTTTGAAATTTCTTCAATTTTCGTTAATATTTCATCCAATTTTTTGATTATAATGAGTAGAATGAAGTTGGAACGATTGGCGGTTTAATAAGTTAGAAGCAGATGGAACAATTGACAATTCGAGGTTTCGATATTTTGTTCATAATTTTTGGGTGGCAATTAGTAGAAATGAGAAGCAACGTTAGTTACTAACATTTTATTTAATTTTTATAGGTTAGCATACACCACAACAAGCTTCATAACTGTGCTATTGGGTGGATGACGGAAAACATAACCTGCATTGAAATATTTCAATAGTATTTGATAAAACTTATTAAAATACAAAAAATAAAAAGGCAAGGATATGGATGGAGAAATAAGGGATCACCCGCAAATGTCATAATGAGCACAAGCACGCACGCACAGGCACAAGGATGCACACATATGCACAAGCACGCACACGAGAATTCATATACGAGCGCAGTCATTTTCATTTCATATACAACTTTTTAAATTTCGTATATGCATGACATTATCGTGTATCTGGCAACGTTGGCTAGCATCCCCAGAAAGTTATTTTTAGAACTTCACCCTCTCACTCCCCTCATGTGCTTCCCTTTCACTTTAATGCAATATATTTTTTTATTTTCAAAGTTTTGCATTTTTCCATTCAAGAAAAAAATTGTGATTTTTGTAACCGAATTAAATTTGACGTAATTTTTTTTGACGTAAATAAAATTTTTTAGTACTAAGCGCGCGCGCGCGTATATTTGAATAATTATCTCCCCACTTTAATCGAACCATTAAAAATGTTTGTTGTCTAATTTTACGCGATGATAAATTTTGCGCATTTAATTTTAAATTTTTGCGCTTTACGAATCTAAACGGAACCAACCGACTGTGCCAGAAACGTAACACGCTTGCGCACATAATCAGCTGTTTATGTCAATATATACGAATAGAAGAACACACACAAAAACACAATATGGAGGCGCATTAGTGCAGTGTCGTTGTGTTGATGTGATCGCTATAATAATAATAATAATAATAAATAATAAAAACGGACAAAACAGCGAACATATCAAGGTCAGTCTTTGTGTGTCTCTCGAAAGGGAACATCGCGTATTCCGTACGGTTTATACGTTGGTAGGGTAGAGGCGGTAGGAACAGCATCGTCGTCGTTTTACATACGGGACCCATGAACAGCACGGCCAACTCCTCCGATCCAAACACCTCGCGAACGTTCTTTGTTAATTTCAACCAGGATTGCTCGTGAGTATTCATCTCCCTAAATATATGTGTGTATGTTTGTGTGCGTGTGAGGGTTGAACATCTCCCCCGTTCACCTTCTGGATATGTTTTTGCATCAGCTGGATGGATTTTTTTGTTGCGCCCCACTCCCCCCGGGATGACGCGCTTCCTCTCTATTTACACAAAACGCAGAAAGTTAAAAGTGGGTCAATGTTGTTAATAAATAGTGATCAGCTGATAATTAGATAATATTTGCTTAAATGGCCTTAAGGTATCATGTAAGTTTAATGAGAAACATTACTTCTAATTAAGAACAACTTTATGTACTTTTTATTCTCTATCATTCATAAATTTAACAAAGGATTTTACAAATTTGTGCACATACAAATAAATTACTTTTTTTTTATGCAATAACAGTGTTGCCAGGTGTCGCAAAAAAATCTCTACATTTTTTAAAAGGTCGCAATTTTTTTTAGAAATCGCCACTTTTTTAATCTCTAAATAACTCCGTCAAAATTAATTTGCTTTTGTTTCACCAAAAAATTTAAATTATTATTATTATTGATAACTCCGTAGTTTTCACGAACTTGAAAAGTTTGCATATGAAATCTGAATGTATGTGCGCCTGTGGACTCTGTTAACTTAAGGTGTTTTAAAATTCTTATTGAAGATTTGGAAAGAACATCAAAAAATAATAAGGGTACTTCCTTTGTAGCATTTTGATAGCTGTTGAGGAACACCCCAAAAATGATGGTCAAAGTTTGACATTTTTTTAAATTTTGCGCTATTATTTTCTTTTTTGTTAAAAATAATAAAGTTGAAATATTTCAATGCAGGATATGTTATCTGTCATCCACCCAATAGCACGGTAATGAAGCTTCTTGTTGTATGTCAACCTATAAAAATCAAATGAATCCTATAACCATTTTAAAATGTTAGTAGAGCGTAGGGGATGAGTAGGAATATTGTTGCCGCCTTACTTATTTTTTCAAGTTCGTTTTGGTAATGCTCTTAAGCATTCTCAAATGGTTGTTATTTAATGAGCTTCATTTTGTTAAATTTTCAAAATGTTGAAAATGTCCTTTTTAAGAAAATTTTAGTTCCGAATTTTCTTTTGACTCAAACAATCATTAAGATCACAAAGAAAAAATTACAAGTATTTATTAAATATCAAGTTTCTTAGAAATAGTTAAAAATGAATAAATGCTAAATTGGAAAAACTTGGCAAAATGGCAGAATATGAAAAGTCTTAAAAAATTATGGAAACCTCGAGGAAATTCATAACTATTTAATAAAAATGAAGTAAACTTGATTTCTTAAAATTTCTAAAAAAACAATTTTCGTAAATGGCTCTAGACCGCCGTTTGTAAGAAAAACTCATTTATAAAAAGCAATTTGTGTATAAATCCATGATTTCCACCCCAAAAAACGACTGTGACTTTTTTTTCGCCGACAATTCCTTTTATGGCTTAGAAAATTGTTTTCTTTTTTTTTTCTCTCTTGGACTCTCGCCTAAGAACATATTTCATCATCCCGACTCCGCTCCAAACTAATTGTCGACCCCTAGTCTAGGGCACTCAGGTCAACTGGATTTTGCTTTTTTTTGCCGACAAAGGCTGCGAAATAAATTGGATTCCCGTAATCTTTGGCATAAAAAAGTGAAAACCCGATTTTTAGAAGCGATTTAAGTTTTGCTTATCAGTTTTTGTCCAAATTTTCAAAAAATCTTATTTTGACCAAAAAAGTTGTTTCTTTTTTTGCATTTTTGCGTCAAAATAGGATTTTTACAAAATTGCCCAAAAAATGGTAAAAGGAAAATTAAATTACTTGCAAAAAATCAGGTAATGTCATTTTTGTACCTAAAATTACAGCAATTCAGTTTTTTTTTTGTAGCCCTAATCAGTAAAAAAGAAGTCCAGATTGACATGGGCGACCTAGGCGTTTTCACGCGAAATTTGCCAAACAAATTGTATAATTTTAGAGAATTGCTTGAAAAATTAATTAAAAATGCAAAATTGCTTTAAAATTTTGGGGAAAACTTGGTAAAAAAAACAAAGAAAAAAATGAAAATGAAGAAAAGACATCAAATTGTTAATGCCGAAACAGATTTTTTTTTAAATTTACCGTTATATTTCAAAAATACTGAAATTTTAATATTTTTGTATTTTAATTTTTTTTTTGTTGCATTTTTTAATTTTTAAAACGGTTTGATTTTATAAATAATTTTGTCTTCGAAATTCTGGAAAGTCAACACCATCTACTATTCTAACATTTAAATTCAAAATGAATATTTTATTCAAATTAATCTCATTACCTTTGTAGAAACAAATAAAAAATAAAATTGACAATTGCCCTAAACAACATATTGAATAAATAAATTTATCATAACATTTAGTTCATTCAGTACAGTTTAGTAACACTACATCGATCCCTGAGGGTAAAATTATGATTCCATGTAAGTTTGTACTATATATCCAATTATATATTATACATTAGTGCTTTTTCAGAAAATTAATTATTGTGTACAAAATGGCAAACTTGTATCATCTGCCACAATTTTAAATAACAGCTGTCACAATGAATATAATTATTAAAGAATCAATTCATGATAATATTTGGATTCTTTAGAAAAGTACGTTACATAACGAATTACATAATGTACATTAGCGGATTTCCAGAAAAAAATTTTTTGGTATAGAAAATGGGAAACTTATCGCTTACCTCTTTATTAAACAAAAACAAACCTAATGATTCAACCTTTGAAAAATCATTAGACTTGCAATACATAGAAAATTTAGAAAATATACATGCTAAATGCAGAAGTATTTTTCCGGTGTGCTTTGAAGGTGCAAGAATTGTTGTAACAAGAGGTGTAAGCAATAATTGGCAAATTTTACATAATTTTAATATGGGTTCTATTTATAGCGGGTATCATTTCGGAATAAATAATTTCAGCTCAAAAAAAATCAATTGTGGTTATCCATTTCTATCAGGATATGTGCATCCTAGTGGCATCTTATGTGCCAATATTGTGCATCAAATATCAAAATTGCAAACAATTGTTGAAGCCGAGATTAGAAATGAAGATTTCATGTTACATCGATTCATAATGAATTGTAAAGGACCAGATTATACGGCAAGTTTGTTGGGTGCAGATGCACATATTAAATCAGGAACCGGTTCAATAGCTATGCATTATCTTCAAGCGGTGACTTCCAAATTATCTTTGGGGGTAGAATTCGCTTGCCAAAGAAAACCTAATAGTCTCAATGAAGAATTTGCCTCATACAGTGTAGCAGCAAAATATGCTACCGAAAATTCCACATGGTCAGGAAATTTGGCACTTTCTGGATTCCGCTTGTCACATTACCAAAAGGCAAGTCCACAACTTCAAATTGGAGTTGAATTACAAGTAACTGGTCGTCCGGAAGAAACCAGTACAATTATAGGTTACCAACTAGATATGCCAAATAGAAATATGGTTTTCAAAGGTTGTGTAACTTCAGATTTTATGATTGGTGGAGTTTTGGAACAAAAATTAGAAACTCCATCCGTTACTTTTGCAGTTAGTGGTTTAATGAATCATAAACTGAACGATTTTCGTTTGGGGTTGGGGATTTTGATTGAGTAATAGTTAGTACAATTGTGTTATGTATTGTTTGAATAGAAACAAATAAAACTGTCTTAATTTTCTTGCTTTTTTCGTTATTTGGGCACGAATGGTTTTTTATGAAAATATAAACTTTTAACTTGAATTCACAATATAAGATTTGCTTGAATAAAGACTAAAAATTTCATGCATAAAAAACTGTAAAACGTACAACAATTATAAAATATACAAAATATTTAATTATTTTTAGAAAATTTGTATTAGCATTTAAAAATATTCAATATCCGGATACCTATCAATTTTTCACCTCTCCCATTTTTGCTATTATAACATTTTTACTTTTTATTTTACACTTAAAATCGTATAATTTGAAAAATTCAGCTATTTTGATATAAAATAATTCGTATTGTCTGTTCCTATTTACAAAATTTTGAAACTGCACCCATAATAGTATTAAAGTTCATTTATATTATTATAACATGCAGGATATAGGGCGGCTTGGTATAGGGCCCAGACAACAAGAATTATCAAATATAATTAACAAGGGGGCATTCATTAAAGAGTGGCTGGATAAACACAAATTATCACTAAATATACAAAAGACAAAATCTGTTGCATTCACTCCTATAAATGCTGGTAGACCAACTTTTAGCAAAGTCCTCTTTAAAAATCTTGATGAGGATCTAATAACAAAAATAAACAAAAGCAAGAAAGTAGTTGGGAATATTAATAGATTGCCATTTAAAATGAGAACACATTCAAATTGTCACAAACAGTATTAGAGCATTAACATCTAAATTTTACTTAAAGAGGAATTAAATTTAAAATTGAAAAAAAAATTTTGTTCTCCAAATACTGAAACATTCAACGCCATCTATTTACCATTTAAATTTACGACAAACGTTTTGCTCAAATTAATCTCGTCTGCTATGTAAAAACAATTAAAATAAAATTGACAGTTGCCCTAAACAACATATTGAATAAATGAATTTATAAGAAAAAAGAATATTCTTTCATATTAAAGGGTAAAATTGTGATACTAAGTCGATCCCAAAGGTAAAATTATGATTTCAAATAAGTTTACGCCATTCATTCAATTACATATTATACATTAATATTTTTTCAGAATTAATTATTGTGTAGAAGATGATAGTTGTATATCATCTGTCACAATTTTCCCAATGCTACAATAACTAGAAAATCAGTTCACGTATAATACTTGGAGCCTTTAAAAAATAATCACAAAATGCATAAATATATCTCCGATATGATTTTAAATAAGTTTTAGGCAAAGAAACACTATTTTCAAATTTTGCTTAATGTAAATATAAGTTCTGATAGCACTAGGGGCCATTGTTTCGGAGTAAATTATGTGGGCATAAAAAATCTCCAGTGAAGAATACCCGATTCTATCAGGATCAAATCAAAATTATAAGCAAGATTTGATTGAAAATTTTCATTTTAATTAATCATGAATTAAGGGCCTGATTACACTGCTAGAATATGCTGCAAACTCACATCTCAAATCTGGAACCGGTTGATTATTCTGCATTATTTTAAATCAATGACAATTACATTTGGGAAAGAAATTGCTTTATGGAGTTTTAACAGCAGAATATGTTATTGAAAATTATCATTGAATTACTCGTCGGTCGGAGAAAGTTATTGCATCTATAAGTTACCAATTGGAGTTAAAAAAATGGAAACCTATGTCTCATTTTGCCGTTTAGTTGTTTATTGAATCATAAACAAAATATTTTACTTGGGATTTAGAATTTTGATCGAAAAAATTTCTGTTGTAATTACGTTATTTACTCTTTAATTTGAAAAATAAAGTTTTATAAAATTTTTTGCATTTCTTTTTCTATATTGGGTAATGAGATTTATGTCATTCCCACACATTGCTATTTCAGTGACGCAATTGATTTTAAATGCAATTTATTTGAACTTCAGATACAAATTGATTGCTTTTGCCTGCAAACGGCAACTGCATTCTTATTAAAATAAATCCAGTATCGCTCACTTACTTCACTTGTGAAGCAAACACAAATTGTAATGTAGAAAGGTTGACATTCCACTTCAATTAGCTACTTACATAAATACTAGTAGCACTGAAGATTTTAAAGTTTTGTCCAGCATAAATGTGGGTTCTGATGCTACTAGTGGCTGTTATTTTCAAATTATATGGATACGAAAAAATCTCCTTTCGACATTAATATTTTTCTGGTTTTTATCATATTTTAACATTTTCGAATATTTTAAATATTTAACATTTTTTCACCTTTTTGCTATATTTTGATATATTTCACATTTTTTAATATATTATTCGAATTCTTTTTTTATATTTCTTTCATATTGTTATTTTGACATTCTTTCATATTTTTTAACATTTTAATAATTTTTTTTTTGTAAATTAATCTCCAAAACAGATGTAAACATTTCGAAAGCTGACAACTGATTTAACATACGATAAGGCTACTTATGTACATAAATTTTTAAGAGATGTTTACCAATACAACAACAAAAAAATTATATTTACAAAATTCTCTTTATAATGGAGTTTACAAATATTTAAAAAAGGTTGGAATTCTTTGGTACACCACGGATTTTCATGAATTTTGGGAGTACGTTTTAAAAATATATGAAAATCAATACTTTATTTTGGGGCAATTACCTCCAAATGATTAATTTAACAATTTTAACAAAGAAAAGCGATATTCAGCGCCATTTCTATTATTTAAATATTGAAATTCAAAATGGACATTTGCTCAAATTAATCTCATCACCTATGTAAGAACAAATACAAAACAAAATTGACAGTTGCCCTAAACAACACATTGAAAAAATAAATTAATCAAAATGAGTAAATTCATTCTCATTCATTCCGAAGCAGTCCAACTTTCGTAAAGATTGAAATGGTGGTTCCATGTAAGTTTATACCAGATATCTATTTACATATTATACATTAGTGCATTTCCAGAAAATTATTGTGTAGAAAACAACATAAAATCTGCCTCAAACTGCCATTTCAATGATACAACCACTAGGAAATCAAATTCATAATTAATACTTGGATCCTTTAAAACATAATGATACAAAATGCAGAAATATATATTTTCTGTTCAACTTTAGAATTCTTTCTTTTTACTTGAGTCCCACTATCCAGATCTTTTATTAATGTAAATTTTCCATCATTTTCTTTAAAAATTTACAACTTATTTATATTCGAATGCTTTAACAATTTATTTTTCATATTTTAAATTTCAATGTTCAATATCTCTTAAGGCTCTTTTATTTCTGAAGTTAAACATTTTGTTAATTTTGCCATAATTTGAATATTCTGTTTTATAATGTCGGACCATCGAGACATTTTATTGTACTTGTTCGAACGAAACTCATAACAAAATATCTCCGAAATTGTAAATCAGATGACAAATATATTTCCGGTAAGATTTGAAGTAACTGGAGGTAAAGTAACTATTTTTAAATTTTGTCCAATGTAAATGTGGGTTCTGATACTACTAGTGGTTATTGTTTTGGGAGAAGTTATTAGACACAAAAAGTTCTCCAGCGAAGAATACCCGATTTTATCAGCATGTAGAGATCGAGATCCTAGTGGCACATTATTATCAAAACACAAGTTAACAACATTAAATTGGAGTTGTATTACTGGTCGATCGGAGAAAGTTATTGCATCTATAAGTTACCAATTGGAGTTAAAAATATGGAAACCTTTGTGTCATTTTGGCAGTTAGTAGTTTATTAAATCATAAACAAAAATAATTTAATTTTTGGAATTTAGAATTTTGATCGATAAAATTTCTGTTGTAATCAAATTATTTACTCTTTAATTTGAAAAATAAAGTTTTATAAAACTTTTTACATTTCTTTTTCTATTTTTAGCAATGACATTTCTGTCATCCTCACACATTGCAATCTCAGTGATGCAATTTATTTGAAATGCAACTTATTTAAACTTCAGATATAAATCGATTGCTTATGTCTGCAAACGGCAACTCAATTTTGATTAAAATAAAATTAGTATCGCTCACTTAGTTGTGAAGCAAACAGATATTGCAATATAGAAAGGTTAGACGTTTCACTTCAAATAGCTACATACATAAATACTAGAAGCGCCGAAGATTTTGTTGTATTTTTTTATTAAAAAAGAAATAAAAACATGAAAGGATGAAAAAAAAAAAAATTATAAATACGGAATACAAAAAACGTAAAGGTTTTTAAAGAAAAATGAAATTGGAGAGAACTTAAGGAAAAAAAACAGGAATTGAAAAAAATTGAACTTTCAAAAATATTGAACAATAATTCACTTTTTTTGTTTTCTGTTTTATTTATTTTCCAATTTTGTAAATTTTTTTTAATTTTTAAATTATTTTTATTAAAAATTTTATTTTTAACTCTTTTCTAGAACAGTTTACAAATACATAAATGATAATTGGTTTTTTTATGAGAAGTACGTGTATTTATTTCACTGTACAAATGTTTTTGTATTGAATAACTAATTAACAAAAATTTTCACACATTTACACCTAATGACTTGGTTATTGTTAATGGCCTTAATTAGATATATGATTTCTGTGTGATAATTTTGATATTATGTCCTTTGTTAAACAAATTCAACTGTGACATTAAAAGTCAAGTACAGAAATAAAATTTGAATAGAATAGAAAAAGCAAACGTGACTCATGTTACAGAATTACAAAATTTTCTTAACGTCTAAACATACAGTACATCAACAGTTTCTTTTTTTTAAATTATTAACTTCTTTATAATATTGCATTAAAGAATTAAAAGCGTGCGAGAAAAACTTAAATCAAAACACTTCGTGTTTTTAAGATTGAATTCTATAAATAAAGAAAGAAAAATTAATTTGAAATGCGACAAAAATTGGAAAATTTGAAGAAAAAAAGAAAACGATAAGTGATGAATTTGAAAAATGATTTGGATACAAAAATTGAAATATGAAGAATCCCAAAACATAAAATCAAACAAAATAATCGAGAGCTACATGTTTAAGAAAATCGAAGAAATTTCAATTGTTTTCTTATTCGATCTCTTTTTATCGCATACAATCTACCATTGTTACATCTCACTTCTACTACTACTTGTTGTTGATGTATGCCAACCCATAAAAATAAATTGAATCCTGTAACCATTTTAATGTATATATTGTTATTTCTTCTAAGTTTTAAATTCTTCTGTTTATTTTATCTCCGCATTAAAATAAAACATCTGTCTTTATTATATTTCATAATATCATTTTGTATTATCATGCTTTTTAAATTGAACAAAGTAACGAATTTTCTTGTGAACTATTTGCCCTTTATTATCTATTTATTTTTTGCTAATGTGTCTGATCTCTTTTGTGAACAATAAAACGAAGATATTTCTATCAAAAACTGATTATATTTTGCACAACATTCGAATGTGCTCAAATAAATATAAACAAAACAAAAACAAACAATATGCACACATATCTTTTTATTTAATTTGTTATTTTCACGAGGCAACCGAGAACCTTATTTGAAAATATCTTTTTTCTGAAATCGTAAGTAAAATAAGAGAATGAGTCCGTAAAATGCGATTTTACGGACTCTTTTGTGTATAGTTAGTTGCAGAACTGCAATGTATATAAACATTAAAGAAACAAATGTGGTTTATCAGATTTTTAGTTTGAAGAAGGGAAGACTATTTGACTTTCCTGAAGTTTTACTTCTATTACACATATATATTATACACACAGTTCATTTATTTATTTTATTAAACTCTTTCTTCGATGGGAAACATTAAAAATTCTTAATTTTTTATATAAGGAATTAAGGCTTTATATTGTGTATTATTTTTCACAATCATGACGTATTTATTTTATAAGGTACTGGGGCCCTAATCAAGAAAAAATTAAATTGTAATTAGATATAATAACTAATGATTTTTATAAGTAGATATCTAAAATCAATAGACATTAGCAATCATCCACATTACCTTGAAATTAAACGGGGGTGGGGACAAATGAAGGTCATAATAAATGATTATCTGCGAGTACTAAAAACTGAATTGCATTAAAAAGAATTTTTTCAAATTTAAACAGCTGGTCCAATGGCGCTCTCATTTGTTTTTTTAAATATATATCAATGGCCACGTATGAATAAAACGTATTGAATCAAAATTTTTTTCGTTTAAACTTTGGGGATACCTTCCTTTACTCAAAAATAGTCGCTAAATCTTCCAAGAAACAGTGTGTCCAAATTGAAAAACTAAATTTTCTTGCTTTTCCCGAAGATTTCTACCGCTCGTAACTCCTGAGAGGTGCATTCTGAGGAATAACTATTCATATTGATTAAATTTACTTATTTTACTCAATTCATTAGTATTTTTTAAATTATTCATTATAAACAAATAACAACTTCTGGAGTTTTTTCTAGTTGAAACTAGGAATTTTTGAGTTTTTCCACAATTTCCCATAAAATTTACAATTTTCTTAGAAAAATATTATAATTTTCACGAACTTGAAAATTTCGTATGTATATGAAATCTAAATAATGTCTGTATGTGTATGTACATATGTGAACTCTGTTTTCTTGAGGTATTTTTGAATTCTGATTGAAGATTTGGAAAGTACATCGAAAAATAATGGGGGTAGTTCCTTTGTTGCATTTTGCTAGCTATTGAAGAACACCCCGAAAATGGGGATCAAAATGTGACATTATTTTAAATTTTGTGCCATTAATTTCTGTTTTGTCAAAAATAATGAAGTTGAAATATATCAATGCAGGTTATGTTTTCCGTCATCCACCCAATAGCACAGTTATGAAGCTTGTTGTTGTTGTAGGCTAATCTATAAAAATGAAATAAAATGTTAGTAACTAACG
>JAODAH020034894.1:0-12960 GCA_027574865.2 Coproporus ventriculus | reverse complement strand
TTGCGCATTTTTATGCACACACAGTTCCAAATGATTTTATGCAACTTTTTTAATATTGTCAAGGTTCAAGAGATCATTGATATTTCCAAGCTGACTTATAAAATTTCAAGCCAATTCTAGAGTGATTTATGAGAATTTAAAGTAATTTGAAGCGATCCTTGATCATTTTCAGGTAATTTTTGACAATATTAAGTGACTTTCGACCAATTTTCGGTCACTTTTCAGCATTTTTCACATCTTCAAGTGATTTTTGATCATTTCAAATCAATTCTCAAGTGATTCTCGATGAAAAATCATTTGAAAATCATCAGAAAACGTCAAAAAGTCACTTGAATGTATCAAAAATTGCTTGGGTTATGAAAAAATGTTAAAAAACGCTAAAGCTTGTTTGAAATTGGCCTGGAAATGTCAAAATTACACAAAAGCTATGAAAAAATTGATTTTATCTTTTTAATTGTGAAATTTCCTCCAATTTTCTGATTAAAATGAGCGAAATGAAGATGAAACGATGGAAAATTGGAGATTTTGATGTTTTATTCATAATTTTACTTAAAGTTGGTGAAAATCTTACCTTTGCTAATAAAATCGCTAGAGTTTCAAGTACAGCCGTCTTGACGTTCGGATTAAACCTATCACCCAAGATCCTAATTAAAGGTCCTGTAATTGCGACCACACTCGTTTGCAAAGCCAATGCACTTGTTAGTTTGATCACTTCTCCTAAACCTTGTGCGGCCGCTTCTTTTTCATCACCATCACCATTTAAAATTGCTTCACGGAATATCGGTAGAATCGGTGCAATACCTTTCGGTAAACAAAAACCGGGAAGAAGATCTTTATCTTTCATATCGGATAATGCAAATCTTACGGCTTGTCGGATATCAGATACGTAAGTAGACTGACATTTCGGATCTAAACTCTGAAAAAAATACAAAATATTAATTAAGTAGGATGTTTTGAACTTTTGATTGGTTGTTTCATGAGCCTAGCACAGGTTAAATTCTAAACCAGAATGTTCCAGTGGCACTTTAATTTTCAATGTTCTAGACGAGTCGTTTAAAATTAACTGAATCTAATAAACAATAATTCTAATTTGATAATAAAATATTAATCTGTTAATAATGAAATTACTATATTCAAAATTTATTCATTTACCTTTGTAATTGCGTTGAGTGCTTCCCACGACATTTGAAGAACATCTTTGTTTGTATCAGTAAATAAATGTATTAATCCGCGATACAATTGTGGCACATGTGTGGTGTATTGAGCTCGAGAATTAGCACAAAAGGCACACAATAATGTAGCTGCTGCTCTTCTCTGTTCTGGATCTTCATTTCTTGTACTTTCCAACAAAGTATCGATAACAGTTCGTATTCCCGCTTCATCGGTGACAGAAAGTATTACAGCTTGGCAATATTTTAATTGCTACAAAGAGAAACAAAATTAAATTACACATCAAAATTTTCAGAAAAATTATTTTAATACGACATTTCGCACTGAACACACTAGCCCCTTATAGTAGATAGAAATCACCATACAATGTGATGGCTAAATTTCATCTGCACAGCTCAGAATGAGTTGTTTAAAGGAAAACTATGTGTTCTATAAAAAAAAAAAATGTTGCTAACAAAAGTTGTAGGCAAAATGCAAAGTCAAAAGTATATTCTAGGCCTGAAATAGAGCCTGGTCTATATATTCGTTTTTTTTTTGACATCTTTAATCTTTTGACTTTTTTATATGCCCAGACAACCTTATTTACATAGCTAGTTTGAAATTATTTATTTATTTATTTTATTGGCAGACCTGTGTTTCGTCAGGAGTATCTTTGGATGTTGCTAGAGCAGTTTGTAAGGCAGGTAAAATTTTATTAAGATATCTATTAAGAGCTTCTCCTGCAACGGCGGCCAAAATAGAAAGAGCTTTTGTATTAGCCGGTGGAGCTGTCAGTTGTGGCACCAAGTACGGTAAAACAACTCTAGATTTAATAGCCATCACTTGTCTTAGCCCATCTAAAGTCCATTCAATTAAATCAGGATCATCACTATTCTAAAAATGAAATAAAATTAAGCACAAACAAAAAAATTTTCAGAATATATCTCACCAATTGATTTAACATCGCTGGCAATATATCATCTAAAGCTTTAGTACCAACTGTGGAATGTAAACTGTCAAATGTTTTTGCAGCAGCTTCGCGCACTTCGGGTAAAGGATCACATAATGCTTTACGAACCGTTGGTACTAGAGAATTCACAAATGTAAGCACCATTTCTCTAGATGTTGAAGCCATAATTTCTGATAAACCGATACAAACACCTTGCCTTTGATCTGGACGATCTGATTGAAGACCTTTTTCCAAGATTGGGATGATTTCAGGTAAGACCCGCTCACCTAATTTACGAACTAAATCACCTAATGTTCTAGCAGCAACCTAAAAACAATTGGATGGAAGGGTAATATGGGTCAATAAATTTTTTTCACACCGAGATGTCAGTATGGGTGAGGTAGGCAGTTCGACTTTAAATTTTCTTTCAAGCTGTCTAACAATTTCTTTCTCTTCATTTTATATTATAAGATCCATACACTATCAGTTAGAGCTTATATTTATAAGAAAAGCACAAACCATGCTGTAGTCTTTGAATTTTTTCATGATTTCCTTACATTTGTTGTTACATCATATAAGGCTTTCTTTAACCTCTTGCCTTTTTCTAATCTTCAATTTTTTGAACTTCTTCAAACATTTTTTCTAAATTCGTTAAAAGTTTAAGCTTTTTCACAACCCTTTCAGCTTTGGTTTAGTAGGTCGCATTAGTAGTTTATGACATTATTCTAGCACCAACTCTAAAGTATCACTGTTCTAAATGCTGAAATGCAAAAGTGGCACAACCAATTTTTAATGTTTATAGTTGGGATCTTCCAAAAAGAAAAATTTGGGCCCTTAATCTGTATTTTTGTTCAAAAACATCTTCGCATATGGCATGTCTTAAAATTGGCAAACACATCCACAATAAGACTCCTTACTGTTAACTCAGTGTGTCAAAATAGTATAGAAGTAAAAAAAAAATTAGTTTTACCTGTCGTTTATCATAACTATCACTAGCCAAGCATCCTAACAAGAGACCAAACAAAGTCGGTAAAATTTCGCGCAACGTTCTCGGTGTATTCGTTACAACGACCTTCCACACATGTAAAGCAGCTTGTCGGACCATCAAGGCCACATCAGATCTTCCCATATAAAGTCCGGCGAGTACACGGTTCCTCCTTTCCGAACCTAAACTATTAATTATAGCAAGATGTGATTGTTCTGTACCAAAGTTATCATCTTCACTTGCCGTTTCAGTACTCATTTTACCAGTAACACCAGAAATTCGGTACAACAGATCGCCCAACAATTGAACAGAACTAAAAAAATTAAAAATTGATAATTACGAATCCTTCTGGAAATAACTTCACAGTAAAAGTAAGTCAAAGTGGCTATCATATAGATATAGATATCATTTTAGTATAGAATAGCAGATAAGCTAAGATGCTTATCAATAACCTAGCAAAATATGATTTTTTTTAAGGTTATGATGTTTTTGTGCATGTCATTCATTCCATGCCAAAACAATTTGGTTCAAATTTGGTAGGCAGTTTTTACCACAAAATATATTTAAAAGTGGTCAGCCAAACCATATTTAAGATTTTTTTTTTTGAGGTTATGTTATATCTTAAAGTTGTTTGACAACTATGAGGTAACATTTATTAGTCATTTACAGGTATTAGCAATTATTTTTGTAGAATTTAATAATATTTTAGAATAAGTGCTTTCTAAAAGTAGAAGCAAAATTCCAAAACTCAAACAAAAATTGTAACTTAATTTGGTCATGGGCAGATTCTGGATAGGAATGTTGAAGTAGCACTCAGGAATGTACTAGAGGGAGGAGAAGAGTATATAACTGCAAATAAGTCAATTTTGAAAGAAAGGTTTGTTAAAATGTTAATTAAAGAATGGGTAGACTGAAAGTCTAGAAGATGAACAGGAACAGAGGCAAAATGAATTGAAAATGGATACGGCAGAAATTTCTAGAAAATTTAAAAATAAATAAAGCACCTGTTGCAGAACAATCTAAAACGCTTGGGGAAAGATTACCAGAAAAAGTCAATGGAAAAATTCTTTGGAATGTAACTTAGTGAAAAGTTCTAAAAACCCAAAGTAAGATCGGGTTCTGGAACTTTGCAAGGTGACTTGATACAAACATTTTGGAATGATAAAAAGGGATTTGTCGGAAGATTGTGGAAAAACGAATTGAGGCTCGCCAAAGTATTCAGAAGAGGAATTGGCAGCAAATTTTGGAATGCCAATAAAAGAATTTTCAGTTCTTTAGCGGCGGTTGGACGTGAACTTTAAAGGATATGTCGTTAGGGTCACGGAAGTTAACAGGGGAAATGGAAAAAATGGAAGAATTAAGAAAAAAAAAATTTTTTAAGTAAAAATGTTAAAAGTGAAAATGTCAAAAGTGACTTAAAGTTGCTTCAGGTTGTTTAAAGTTAAATAAGATATTACAATGAACCACCGTTACATTTACTCATAAATTATTTAGCAAACCTGTATCGTATCCTCCAATTATCATCAAATAATCCCCGTTCTAGTTCAGGTAGAAGAAGCAATATTGCGGAATCAGCATATAAAGTTACAATCCTTTGTCCTGCTTTAAGAGCTGTATCACGTACATATTCATTCTCATCTGCTAAAGCTTTCAAAATGGGATTTATAATTTGTCCAATGTAAGGAGTGAATTCAGTTTGAAATACCACGGGCATATAAATAAACATCATGATATAACCATCCTTTACATGTGGGGCAATATCGGTTCTTTCTGCAGTTGCAATTATTTCTAAAGAAAAGTTTATTACAAGATGGTTAGTTAAGCCTTTTTTTTATTATTTACATACCTGGCATTAATTTATGAAGTTTCTCTACTCCAAGACCGCCGACAACCTCAGAAAGACCTTGAGCTGCACCAGATCTATCAACCGAGCTACTTTCTGAGGTGAGTGTTTGCATTAACCATGGAAGAAGATCTTCAAAACTAGATTCTCCCATGCCTCGAACCATTGCACCCAAAGCTCTAGCACTTACACTTCTTACCTATAAAAATTCATATTTCAAGTTTGAAGTTTTTTTTCTTTTTCAGAGTAACAATGTGAAAATTTTTTATTTTTTTATCCAAGTAAAACTTCTTTAGCGGTAGTTGGGAGTGAATTTTATACGACATGATGTCAGCGTTTTCGAATAACTTAATAATTCTCAAGAAACTGAAAAAATCGAAGAATTCAAAAAATTCAAAAATTTTTTAAAGTAGAAAATGCCATAAATAGAAATGTCAAAGTGAAAATATCAAAAGTAAAAATTTTAAAAGTGAAAATGTCAAAAATGAAAATGTCCAAGTGTAAATGTTGGTTAAAGGTTGACAGTTGTTTAAGGCTGCCTAAAGCTGAATATTGTTTAAGGTTGAAAATTGTTTAAGGCATATATTGTAGAGAAGAGCGGTTCGCCAGCCATTCCCGACCCATCTATGTCATACCATGCCTGGTCCAATAATCCAAGGTTAGCATGAAGGAAAACAGGCGGGTTTCCTATCTGCACAAATAGATTTGGTTTATAAATGATTAAAACCACCTGCCCATCTTATTCATAGACTAGGACCGTTTTTTCAAACAACAACGGCATAGCGGATCACTTTATATTCCCATTCTATGGATTGCTTATTCAGGCCACAGTGTCCAGTTATCAGTCCTGTAAAACTGGAAGACTTTACTCAAGTACGATAATTCAATACTCAAACTCAAACACTTTAAATGAGTAGTGAGTTCCAATACTGTGTACAGTAATGGACTTAAACTTGAATAATTTATTTTATTTGAGGACTAAACACAAACTCTTTATTAGACTTTACTTCAATACTTAACTCAAATTCTGGCCTTCAACATTTCATTCAAAGAGAAGACTTAATAGTTTGTTCGAGTGCTGGATTTGAATAATTTGATTAAATACTGAATTATAATACTTAAATTTTGGTTTCCAATATTTTATTCAATGATTAGAGTCAAACATTTTACTATTACTAACTACTACACTTTACTTTTGTCCTAACCTTGAATGCTTTATTCGAGGATTAGACTCAAATGTTTTGAGTACTAAATTGAACTTGCACATTTTATTCGAGTACTGAGCTCAAACGCTTTTTTCAATATTTCTTCAAGGTTCTCGTGTCAGAACTAAATTCTTTTCTTTGTAAGTACAAGTCTCCTCAATTCCTCGAGAACCAACACCTCACTATACTTTTTTAAGTAACAAAATCCTTGTTCCTACTTACCTCTGGTACAGGATCTAGGAGGGAAGTTTTCAAACCAGGTATGATGGTGGG
Source organism: Coproporus ventriculus (assembly GCA_027574865.2). NCBI lineage: Eukaryota > Metazoa > Arthropoda > Insecta > Coleoptera > Staphylinidae > Coproporus > Coproporus ventriculus. The sequence goes on along the minus strand of JAODAH020034894.1, from coordinate 6,556 downwards.
TAAATAAGGCATCAAATCTTTTTGATCCGTCAACGAGTACATATTTCCAATAATTTGCGCAGCCATTTTACGCGTTTCCGTCGACCGATCCATAAAAGCTCTTTGTACAACAGGCATAATTAAAGCCAACGATGGAGCATCAATAAAATGTACAAATTGTGTGTCAAGTAATGTTTGTAAGCAAGCTGAAGTTTTATTCGAAGGATCTTGTAAAGCTGATAGTAGTACAGGTACGATTGCTGAAATAAGGTTAGGAATAGAGCATATTGTATGTATGTGTACCATACCAATTTTGTGGGTAATCACCTTGAATTTCAGGATTTCTTATTACAGATCCAATTACTTTCAAGGCTTCAGCACCAGATTCTTGTACTTTCATATGAGAATCACTCAGGACTTCTATAAGTTTTGGTACAATACTTGGAAGACATGATGAAAGCTGTTTGGGTGCACAGTATGCCATGGCACCAAGTAGCTCCACAGATCCTTAAAAATTAAAATCTTGTATTTAATGAAACCGTTTAACCTAATATATTATACTATTTTATGACATTGAAATATGTAGACATGTCATTTAATGACCTTTAACTAGAAAAAAAATTTCATGATCTTAATATACTTAAGCATAGCACAGTGTATTGAAATACCTAAATTTGAGCTTAAAATCCTTAGTTATGACACTTTATGACCTTGAAATATCTAGATGTGATACTGGAATCTTCTCGTACTCAGATGGGGCACTTTATGAGTTAAAAATAACTAGATATGACCTTAAAATAACAAAATAAGACATTTTATGACCCTAATAAGGTATAACACGATATGACCTTGAAATACCTAGGTATGGCATGAAATTTTATGACCTTCAAATACTTAAGTATGACCCCATGAGCTTAATATAGAAAACCAAGATATGATACAAGAAGCTTGATATATTTAGGAATAACTTTGTAATACTTAGGTATGACACTTCATGATAAAAAAGTAACTAGGTATGACATTGAAAATATTTATGTATAGTATGACACTTTATTACCACCCTGAAATATCTAGGTATCTTCAACATTTAACATTGATGTTCTTTCATTGGCATTATGAAAACAAGAAAACACTAGAGTTGTGCATGTGAACTTGGCAGTTGTAAACTTAAATTAGTAGTGCCAACTAAACCACTTAAAAATCCCCAAAATCCTGTTTTTGAACATTAGACCTTTTCTGTTTTGAATTTTGAATAAAGTTGTACCTGTTTTAGTTCTCCATGAATCTTCTTCTAACGCTGATAGTAGATGAGGCAGAACCAATTTAACTCCATGTCCAGATAATTTGCTCATAACAACTTTTGCAGTATCATCCGTTGCATTCCTTACATACTGGCTAGAATCCCCGAAGCAAAGAAGTAAATGAGGCAGGACATGAACTATGTACGGTTCAAATAATTTTCCCAACATTTGGAACAGCATTTCAAACGCAAATAAGGCTCCTGCAAACAAATCAATAAACAAAACAAATAAAACACAAAATATTAAGTGTCAAAATTTCTGATTTAATGCAATATTTTGGCATTTATTGTTTTGACATTTGAACGTTTTGAGAAAAAGTGAAAACAGCTTTTTTCTTTTGTGTAACACTGTTTTGGCAACACTCGTTACTAATACATACCTTCTCTATGTTTATAATTCTTCTTATCCTGAATAGCTTCTGTCAACTTGGTCATTATGTCCAACTGCTTCAAAGCCAATATCCCCATACCTTTAACCATCCCGGCTAAACCATAAGCGGCCCCTTTGCGATCTCCATATTTATCACTCTTCAATAGTTGATGGAGTAATTTGTTAATGTATCCTGGTGCATCGTCCTTGATTGAAGGCACTAATGGCGGCAGACAATTCGCAACTGCTTCTTGTACTTGTTGCGAAGGCGTTGATAAAGCAGAGATTAATCTTTGCACGATCGGTTTGATTCTTGCATCTTGTTTGTCTAAATGTCGAGCTAGCGATCCCATCAGAATGACGACAGCTTGTTTCACATGATCGTAATGCGCCGATTTTGATGATTTGTCCATGAAGTTCTCGTAACCAGGAAGTAGAGTTCCTACTGTGTCCTGGAAAACAAAACCAAAATGGGAAAAGTGTCAAAAACCGTCCATAAATATCAAAAAAAAAAAATGGTAAAATGTCAAAAGAGTTAACAAACATCAAAGAACATCGCAAAATGTCAAAATGTGTTGGGAGTTGAATTTCACGATGCGTTATTTGTAGCTTGATCAAAAATCACTCGAGAATGTCAAAAGTTGGTTGAAAATGGTAAGGTTGCCTGGACGTATTTAAAAATTTGTCCAAAAATGTTGGAAGTCGTCAAAAATAATCCAATGTAAAAGCTGTTAGTCACAAATGTTTTCTTTGCCTTAAGCAAAATGTAAAAAAAAAGGTTCAAAATGTCAAATATTGTCATAATTACCTTTCCATGTATATCGACAACTTTCAATGCCGCATTCAACATTTCTTTCCTCACTTTTTCTTTCCTATCCGCAAGGGAAGTTGAAATGAAGAAGTCATTCAACATTTCCATGACATCAGCTTCAATTAAAGGAGCCATCTGCGTTAAAGCTAGAGCAACACCATGCCTTGGCGACCATGTGTCAATTGGTTTTTCAATTTCACGTCCAAACTCATCAACTTTTGGAGGAATCATCTGTTAAACAAACGAAAATACAAAATATTCAAAAAACAAAAAAAAAAACATCAAAATGATGGAAAATATTGAAACATGAACAATCAGTTCAAAATATTTTGAAAAAATGAGAAATGTTAATAATCAGATTATTGTTTACCTTCAATTTGTCTTTGTACAAAGCAATCAGTTTGTCTAGTGTTGGCTTCACTTGTAGTTTATTTTGAGACAAAAGTGCAGCTAGAGCCTCAGCTGCCGAAATTTGCACACATTCTACAGGATGTTCGATATCCTTAAGAAGATCGTCACTTGAACTAGGCGGGAAATTCAAATTTGCATCCTCCCATAATTTATTTGCCAAATCTCTGAAACAAAATTTTTAGACATAAAGGTTGAGAACTCCAAATAATTAAGAAAAATATCGAAACGTTAACAAAAACAAAATCGTTGAAAATAACTAAAACCATTGAGAATATCTGAAATAGTTGAGAATGGTTTATTACGCTTATTAGGCCTAATTATGCCTGTTTAGATTTATTAGGTTTAACTAAGATTTGCAAGGTCAAAACTATTATTTTTAAGGTCAAACGAAGGTTTTCAAGACCAAACCAAAGTTTTCAGGGTCAAAGCAAAGGTCAGTTACATAAAAAATTATAATACGTTGGTAAAAATATGTTTTGTACCTGTTAGCTTCATCAACATCAAATTTAGCAATCCATACTCTTTTGCTAATTAATAGAGTGTGATGTTCATCTTGTTCGGTTGATGAAATGGAAGATTTCATGGTTGAAAGTCCTCTCAATGCAGCATCTCTTACAACGCTCATTGGATTTTGTAAAGCTGTTAGCAACACATCAATTTCTTCGATTGATGCTTTTGCACAAGATGGAGCCCCACTTGCAGAAGCCGCCACATCCAAAAGGGTAGCCTCCGATTGAATTTGAATCCGTCCACTGGTTGTACCTTTCAACAACAAATTTCAAACAATAAAAAAAAAACCAAAGGATGTGATAGATCATTTTTCTTTGAGCATTTTGTGGCAGTAATATATAATTTTGACTCTACCAAAATCCACAAAAATGATCCCTAAAGCAGAACAAAATCGATCTTTATAGTAAAACTGGCCTAAAAGGCCTATTCGAGCAAAATTATTCTTGCTTAAGTTAAAATTATGCCTGTTCAGGCATTATTGTTGCAAGATTTAGGCTTCTTATTCTTCCTAAATTTTAAATTATACCTGTTTAGGCCTAAATTATGCTTACTTATTATTTTTAGACCTCAATTCAGAGACAAGGATGAGACATTCAAGTTGAATATAAAAGTTATTCGCTTTTATTTATCTCTTTCTGATGCATGCGTTTCGAATCTGCAATCTCTTGAGTTAAGGCATTTAAAGGTCACCACTGTTTTACTAAACTTTAAATCGGAGGGATTTTATGATTTTAACTGGATTTTGTATTGGCAATTGGTTCGAATATTGAAACCTGTCATATTTATATGTACTAACAGCCTTTAATCGTGACTTTCGACATAAATAACCATATTTTTTTTCAGCTTTTTTAGGAAATTTGTAGAAGGATTAAAAGTGATTCTGTGTATTTGGATTCAGATTCAGCAATAGGGTTTTTTAGTGAGTGGAAGAGACATAGATGAGGTTCCGATGTTAAATCATTTCCCTAGAACTTTAGCAAGGAAAGCATTAAAATTATATATTTATTAGAAATTCATTTATTTAATTGTATCTTGAACCCTCATTCAAAATTTTAGTGATACCTTTAAATTACCTTTACATGTCCTTATGTTTATAATTATCATGCTTAATACATATTTTATTTTTGCTCATTCATTTTGGTTTATTGACATTATATCGCTGGGTGGTATGAAAACTAATAAAACTCATTTCATAGGACATCTGAGTTTTGTTAGTTTTCGTACTCATGTTTGTTTTATATGTAAGTAATTAAAAATTATTATTATTATTATTATTAATTAAATATTCGAGCCTCATACGATGTCATAATATGAAGTTACATTTTTAATTCGATGTGCTGTCAGTAAGTGCAGCTTGGCGATCCATATGTGGTAGTGACTTGTTTCCTTTAAATTTTCTCCTGGTCTCTTTGGTTCTTATTTTTATTCTTCCCGTTACATTTGCTGCCCTTGCATTGCATGTACTCATGCGTGCGTTTATCAAAATTATCACAAAGGACCAGTTCTTGCATGTTATTTATATAAATCCAATGATACAGTTAAATCTGTCTCTCCGAAGATAAATTTTTGTGACTCAAAGGACTTGTAGTAAAATTGTTAATGTGTTCGCAACAATTGGTGCTTGACTATCCTTAACTTGTATCGTATCAGTTGTATTTTGGCTTATAATCATATTAAGAAGAAACTTAATCTCTACAATGTTTCTTATTTATGTTAAATTGTACTAAGATTTGTTTTAGAGAAAATGCTTCTCCGTGTGGTGAGTTTTATTTTTCTGATATCACTTTATTTTTTTTTTTTAGAGATTTCAATTTTATTTTTATAACTTGTTTAGCTCTAAAAATGCTACAATTTCTTCTAAATGGTTGGAAATCATTTTTGTTTTATTTTAAAGTGACTAAGTTCTTACTTTTCTTTCAGAATGATTGTACTTAGATCGGTGAAGGATGATAACTACATTTCATAAGTTTGATAATTCGCAGAAAGATATAAAGCTGTTAGAAACCCTTAACGTATTAATTATGACGGAAAATGGGATTTACTTCACATATATATTTATTGGAAGGTAATCAAAAACCATCTCCAATAATGTGCATTTGCACTGTTTATTGTTCTTTAAACCAATTGAAGAAACAAAGATTTTGCAGAAGGGTTCAGCGTTAACATTTAATTCCTACCTTTACAGAGTTTTGACGTACCCTTCAATTTTTGTGCAAGAACTTCTTATTTTGGTTGTCTTGAAGTAACGAATACTTGTGTACTGAATAGTTACTTTTTCAAAACATCTAATCACTACAACAATTCTTCAGTAGTAAATTTTATTTGTTTTTCAAAGCTACATAAGTACAAGAAGCTGTGTTTTGATTGACTGCAAAGCAATCGCAGGAGGATAATTGGAAACATTCAAAAATTTAATTTGCTCGTTGTAAGGTAACAAATATACTGATGTTAAAGTATTTTTTGTTTTGTTCTTTTTGCTAATTTTTGACTTATTTCTACTGCAATTATTGACATGAAGATGAATGTAGTCATCAAATATGAATTTTTAATTAAATTACAAAATAAAATGGTGATTGTATTGGAAAACATTTTTAATTTTTCATATACATGGCAATAATGATACATATGAAAAGTCGGAAAATTGGAAGGTTTTTTCAAATTTCAACTGATTTTTAATGATTTCCACGGGATTTTAGGAAAATTTTCACATTACCAAGGCTATTTTGCAAATTTTTAAGCATTTTCTCACCAAGGTGATTTTTTACATTTTTTGACATTTCCAAAGCGATTTTCGAGTGATTTTTAATGATTTAAAAACAAAATCAAGCAATCCTTACTCATTTTCTGATGATTTCGACAGAACACGCCAAACCAAAAAGTCACATGAAAGCAACAAAGATTGCTTTGGTAAAGAAAAAATGCTCAGATACGTTAAAATTTCTTTCAATTTCTAATATAAAATAAACAAGTTGATTTTTTTCATTTTACTTACTAATTAATTCCAAGAGCAATTCAAACATCTGCTTCCTGGGTAACAACTTCGGATGAAACACGTCGTTATCCTCATCACTCTCGCTCCCCCTCAACTTGGAATGCTCCGAAATAATTTGCAATCCGTCATGTATCAAACCCTCATTCCTTTTAGCGTGTTGTGATAATAAAATTTGTCTCAACA
>JAODAH020034889.1:0-13901 GCA_027574865.2 Coproporus ventriculus | reverse complement strand
ATTTTATTATCTTGATATTAGATTGAATAAAATGCAAATTTTAAATTACTAGAAAAATGTTTTATTAAAATTATTTCAAAGAATTACTGAAGACCGGTAGTAAGAATTCCTTTTATGGTATAGAAAACACAATAAAACCCAAACACATAATAAATCAATTATCAAACACTGTGCTGCAAAAAGCATACCAAATTGAGCAACATGGGCGCTCTCTGCGAACGAGAGGCTGAACTAAAGTGAGCTATTTTTCTCGAAGTTTTGGAAAATTTTGTATACCGTTTTTCTCAATTTTGGATAAGTAATATGAAAATTTTTTACACATCTGTACTTGGGGTATTAAAGAGTCGGGCATTATGTACTTCTTTTTTTAATAGTTATATATAAAAAATAAAAATTATTATAAAAAAAACGACGAAAAATTTAAACAAACAAAATAGATTATGGCCATCTACGATTTTTTTAACGAATTTAGCAAAAAAAATGTTAAAAAATTCCTTTTCGTTTGTCCGCTATTCGGAATATAATAATCGGTCTCACTAGAAGGGCCCCTTAAGCAAGGTATACTATGCAATTTTGAACTTGAAAAATCATGTTAATGCGAGTGCAATTTTAAATATATACTTTGCGATGGCATATTCAGCAATCAATTATACCATACAACTATGGGGTCCATCTGCAAACATCGATAGAGCTTTTATAATGCAAAAACGATTAATAAGACTTATGTTTAATCTTAAGTATGACCAATGTTGTAGAGATATTTTAAAAATTTAAGAGATTATTAACAGTTCCAGCGATTTATCTGTATAAACTATTGACGCATGTACATTCAAACAATCAGAAATTTATATTAAACAAAAATATTCATTCGCATAACATGAGATCTAATGCTGACATACACATTGATAAATTTCGTACTACCAAACTCAAAAAAAAAAAATACTAATAATGTCGGTGCCATTTTCTACAATCAGTTATCGGATAGACCATATAAATCAATGAGCATTCAGCATTTTAAGAAAGCTTTGAAATTGTTTTTAATAGATAAATGTGTTTATAGGATAAGTGAGTTTACGTCTGCATGTTTGACTTAATATATTTATTTACAGTTTTTTTAGCATACTTTACAGTTTACTAATGTTTAGAATTAAGTTCTTTTATATGTGCTAGTACTTACATAATTTTCAAATTTATATTTTCTATTTTTATTGGTATCATGATATGGTATTGTATATTGATTTTAATTGTGACTTATCAAATCTATCTTGATTAAATACATCAATCTATCTGTCTATGTTACAGTACTTGTATTGAAAATGGCACATTACATACGAATGAAAATGTTACTGACGAGCCGCTTAGCTTTGAAGGAGTAATCTCACGAGTACCTACATAATTGCTTTTCATATCAATTAGTGCATTAAATTTTTTTCTAAGAATACGAAAACTATAAAATACAAAAATTTAGCACATTATGTGTTTATTAATATCAATTTAATCTATAACTTAAAACAAGTAAAAATTGAAACAATATTATAGTATTAATTAAAAGGTTTAATCAGAGATAGCTAATGGATTAAAACTACTTGATTTTATGATTAAAAATGTTAATTGGGATATTATTTTGCATTTACTAAAAGTAATAAGAACTTTAGGAATACTTGGAATAGTAATGGAATTTTTTAGCTTTAATTAATTTGATAAATACATAGAATGTCGTACGTTTTAAACACTTTCGAGCATCGAAAATGTCTAAAGAGTTGATGACTTAAATTGCTTAGCAATGTCACCGAAATAAGCCATTTAAACATTCTCAGAGAAAGAATTAATTTGGTTTACATACTGCCATTTCAAAAATTTCTGTATATTAGTTCATATCTTCTTCCTTTCTCGACTTTTTCGAAGTAGATTTTCTGCGGTTTGTAACGCTTTCTCAACGGATAAAGAACAACTTCATACATCATTTGCTTTAACAACCATTAAAAACCAATATTTATCGCAAATTTCCACGTTCTTTTTAAGATTTGATGTGATTTAACCTTGTTCTAAACTTACTGATAGATCTATTAAAGTTTTGTTTTTGACAAAAAAAAATGTTTTTCCTGTAGCGAATATAATCCGTGGATAATTTAACATTGAATTTAAGTTTTAATGTTTAAATCTTAAATGAATTGTTATCGCTGACCCCTCCCCCCCTCCCACAGGACAACACACAGAGACCGGTGACTCGTTAATTTATATTTTGCTTTCTTAAATAGAATTATATACCCTATCTTACCAAAATAATTAATCGTAACGTTAACCTAACATAAAACATCAATAACATCATTATCTACCAGATAAAACGGAGGAAGGGGGAGTAGCTAATATTTTATTTGTCTAAGAAAAAGAGTAATCTTCTTTCTTCTGCATTGAAGATCTTAATGCTTTAAACAGACTCTATTCTTTAAAGCATGGAAAAGCTTTCTATTGCGCCTTATGCTTGATTCCATTAGCTCGCCAAGTACCACCTAATTCGTCGTAAATGTATTAACTTAAAACCGTGGATAATATACGGCTTACTCCGCTCATTACGATATATAGACAAGAAAATAGAAAAGTTACTGCAAGGAAACTTCTGTAAATTTAAAACGTATCGAAATATCTTAAATAAATGTATCAAAACAGGAAAAAGCAAATCTTACAAATATAAAATAGAACAGACAGGTAATAATCATAAAAAGTTCGGGGATATAATAAACGATATTGCTGATAAATCAAGTAGGAATCCAGCTTGTGAAAAGTTTAATGTCAATAATAACTTAATAGTTAATCCTATTACAATCGCTGATGCTTTTAATAAACATTTTACAGAAGTGGCGCAACAACTTTTAAAAAAATAACCAATATATACCTTTAATAGATAATAACTTGGACAATGATGCCATAATTTTAAGAGTTAATGAAGAATAATAAATAAAGAGACATATAGCTAACCTAAAAAATTCCAGTTCTCCAGGGCATGATGGAATCTCAGCTAATACTCTGAAAATTTCAAGCGATAATATCTCTAAACCTCTGAGTCATATCTTTAATTATTGTCTAGAACAGGGAATATTTCCAGATGAATACAAACTTGCAATCGTAGTTCCTATACACAAAAATAATGACAAAACGCCATTAGGTAACTATAGACCTATATCTATTCTTGCTCAATTATCTAAAATATTAGAAAAATATATTATGGAAAGGCTCTTAGATCATCTAGAAATTTATAAGATTTTTTCCATGAAACAGTATGGTTTTAGAAAAAAAGAGGAACGGAAAACGCTCTTATTTGACCTCGCTGAACAAATTATCTCATCCATTGACAAAACAGAGAAAGCTGTAGCAATTTTTGTTGACCTACAAAATGCTTTTGGTACGACAAATCATAATGTCCTTATAAATAAATTAAAATTTATAGGGTTAAGTGTCGCACCTTTAAACTTATTAAAATCTTACCTTCAAAATCGCTCACAAAAAGTAAAAATAGATAATTCTGCTAGTCAAGTATTAAAAATCAGAGATGGTATCGCATCAAGTCTTACAATTTTAAAAACTAAATAAAATACAGCAATTATTACTTATATACTATTATTATCGTTATTAAATAGACTAATTAAGGGGGAGGGATTCAAGTCTACTTGGTGGTTTAGTAAGATTTGGGAATTTTTCAGGCGGTTAATTTCCAGCGCTTACAAGAAATTTATGTACCGGCTCTTATTTGACACGTGTAAAATATCAAAATCGTTATTAAATTTATGATCTTCTATAAGATGATTTGCATAGTTTGAATCTGCTTTTGTTTATTAAGGAAACTGTAATTATGTTCATAAATTTGTTTTTTCAATTTACGGCCAGCCTGTCCTATTTATGTCATGTTGCATGTTCCACACTTTAATTTGTAAATTCCAGATTTATCCTCCTTCTTTATTTTAGATTTATTGTTCTTAATTAAACGTCCTAATGTATTGTTCGCTTTATATGATACGTTAACATCGTCTTTCTTTATTTATTTCTTTAGTAGTTTTTCAATCAAATCTGGTCTATAGTCATTATTAACAGCTACTTGTTTAATGTATTAATTCTTTATTGAAATTTTTTGAGTTCATTGGAACATTTATCAGTCTATGTATCATACTTTTAAAGCTAGCGATTTTTTGATTAATCCAAACACCCTGGATTTGTTGTGTATAATTATGTCGGTTTGTGTAGGTTTGTGAAAGATTGAAAATTCGTGATTATTGTTCTTTCGGTTTATACTTAAATCTAAGAAATTTATTTGATTATTTGTTTCTTCTTCGGTTGTAAATGTTATGTTTGGGTGTATAGATTTAATGTAGTTTCTGAAAATTTCGAATTGTTTCTTGGATCCTGTGAAGCATGTTAAAATATCGTCTACGTATATGTGCCAATATAGTATATTTTGGCTTAAGGATTTTTTAAAAATAGTTGTTTCTATATGGTCCATGAAAATTTAGGGAAGTAAAAAACTTTATTTCCCATAATCAGTCCTCGTTTTGCTTCATAAATTTCATTTTCGAATTGGAACATATTTATGTGGAATTCAATTTAAATAAATTCAAGAAGTACATTTTCTGTTTTATTTAAATAATTACTTATCAAAAAGTTACGATGAATTTCCATCAAGTAAATGGTGAAACAATTCAATTGATGTCTATTTAAACCTTATAGATATCCTACAAACTTAATTTACTTTCTGAAAGTCAAATACTATCAATAAGAAAATTATACCTTTTCAAGGCCATATTATATGTAAAAAAATATGCTCCATCTCACCAACCCCATATTGACTAATACAAGAATCCAATATAATTTACTTACCTTTCAAAAAATCCCTAGGACAACGTTGCGTAGGTTTCCTAGGAGTAAGAGCATTCAATAAGCTAAAAACAATACTCAATTTCATTCATTACCGCAGAAGATTATTATATGATTAGGTAGACAACATATGAGGTAACAAAGTTGTACTTCTGACACCAGGGTAAGTTAATGGATTCCAGCCGTAGATGTTTAATTAATTACTATTAATTAGCTATGAAGTTTCACCTTTTGTTCGGTTTGTGATGACCGATTTTATAGAGCTTCACCTTTTGTTCGGTTAGTCATAGACCGATTTATTATTAACACTTATTTAAGTGAGGTTTCAAAATGAACTTAAATAATAATCTATTAATTAATATTTTAACTACGTTTATTATATACGATATTTACTTAACAAGTGATGATTACAAACTGAGCACTTAACACCAAACGCATTGTTTCTATAGGGGTTTATTGTGGAGTCAGCACTTTAGGGCTTGACCTTGTAGGAGTAACAATATGGGGTATTGTTGTGGAGCCATCCAACAATATACTATGGTAGTTTATTATAACACAACAGATTGTGAATTATTTATTTATCAAACATGTGGACGGCTGAGTGGAATTACTTTCTTGATTATTTTCCTGCGTTTCAGTTGGTCTTTGTGGATATTCGAAGTGTAACAAAGTGTTGTGCTTTTTATTGCACAACTACCGAAGTCGAAATTATTTACTTGATGACAGGATTTTAAACAATTTACGCATAACGTATTTAAGAATCTGTTGCAATTATAAATTTAATGGTTTGGATTTTCACGTATAACGCACTTATTGGGTTTATTCGATTACTTGCCATTCTTTTCTTATCTGTGTGTGTTTTTGATAAGAAAACTTGAATTAACAATGTATCATTTGCATTTAGCGTTTTATTTAGTACCACTAATGACTGAACTGCTTTTTAATTTCATCGTTAAAAATTATAAAAACTTAAAACGTCAATATAACTATTAAAAATTACATGAAAAATTGGAAGAAAGGTGAAAAAATTAAGAAAAGTAGAAATAGTTGAAAAACCGAAGACAGTTTAAGTTTTAAGTATGCGTGTGTAGGTTTGTATGTGTGCGTGTGAAGATTTATTTAAAAAAAAAAATTTCAGGTTTCGCCGGAAGTGATATCAATTTTTATACTTTTCTTCCTGTTTTGTTTGGTGTTTGTTGGTCTCTTCACTTTTCTGCTACGAGACGTCTTTTGGAGTTTTACACATCCCAAGTATGATCTTCTATGCAGTTTGACTAGATCCATGGAGACTATGACATGTTTCCCTTTTCTGTTCACAATGAGTGTTTTGTCTGAACGTTAAATTATCATAAATGGTCCATCGTAAGGATTTTGTACTCCTTGTCGATTGGCGTCATGTCGAATAAAGACTTATTTTGCAGTGCATAGGTCTTTAAATACAAATGTGGGTTTTGTTCCATGTCGACCCATTGACTGGGCAAAGGTTTTGCATTTGCATTTGGAGATCTTTAACGAATTCAGAGGCTTCCTGGTTGACCGTAGGATTTGAAGGGGACAGGAACTCGCTTGGATGTCTTAGGCTTTCTTCATAGACTAGTTCAGCTATTGTAGCCTCTAAATCATCTTTCCAGGCTGTTCTGATGCTCATGAGAGCTACTGGAAGTACCTTGATACATTTTGAATCTGCAGGGCATCTTATTGAGGCTTTCAGTTGCCTGTGAAAGCGTTCAACCACGCCGTTTTCAGGAGGTTGATAGGTTGTGGTGTGAATGGGAATTGTTCCGAGTAAGTTGCTCAGCTCCTTGAACTTGTGATCCTTAGCGGAACGCCAAATCTTGAGATCCAGTGATCGATAAGAGCCCTTGCAACTGTTTCATCCTCCTGGTCTGTAACGGGTATATATTTTCTCTTCCGTTTTTCCTCCAAATTCAAATCAATGTGAAAATTTTAGTATTTGCTTTTTCTGCAATTTTTATTAAATTGATTATTACGTATTTAATGGGAGGGTTCTCTCTTACCAAAAAATCATTTATAATATGTTCGCTAGATAGAATGCCCATCATGTAAGAAAAAGAGGATTGTATAACTCTTTTACAATACTGCATGCAAAGTGGACGAATTTTCGGATTGTTTCCTATAGTGGATGTTCGTTAAATGGACACAACAATGTGATTTGCGTAATTAAAAATAATAATAACAATAGCTAAATACAGCGATTATAAAGCGAGTTTCGAGAGATTTTCACTAATAGCTTCTTTCAGCACTCCACCTTACAAAAGATGATTAGACAGAAATTAATCTTTAATGCAATTTTCATGCAAATCACCCTTGAATTGAAACTGTCTGCGAACTGTGTTTTCAAACGCAATCAGCCACGTGAAACGAAAATGATACCACAGGAACCTCATTTTTATGACTAAATTAACACTGTACAAAAATCATTAGTTGGTTGTCGAAACCAGCATGCAAAAGACTTGCAATTTCAAACAATAATGTAAAATGGCAACACACGTATAATTAATTATTACTCATAATTTAATTTAAAAAGCTCTCACAATTTCCCGGATGACCCGATTAGTCATATTTATTCAAATTCAAATTTCAATCTAACCGATCTTATTTGGGTTTTATTAAATGGTGGTAGAACATATCTAAATAAAGTTTATTTTGTTTATTTTAAAGTTGTGAACTTTTTCGTAACATTTTTTTAAATAAATATACCAAAGAGAAGAATCAGGTAAATTATAATGATTTTATATTCAGTTTTACGAATTTCGGTAAATTTTTATAAAAATTGATATAGTATTTCAGTATGCTCAAAAATGAAACTGCCAGTTTTTGTTAATTCGAATACACATAATTAATTATTATATGCTTTCCATCCAACTTAATTATAGTATTATTTGTTATTTTTAAATTGTAATTTTATATAAATTGTTTCAGTTAATTTGAAAACTTCCTATAGCTCAACTCACATTTTTATACAACATGTTCTAATTTTTAATATGCCTAGAATTTGAAAAATAGTGGCTTCTAATGTCAATAACGTTACGGGTTTCATTTACATGAGCAGGATGTAAAATGTATCCTATGCTCTTGTAAATACACACTCTTAACTTATCTGCCTTTGGTTGTTATGTATAAAAGCAATATATTAAGACTTATCACCATTTGTATGTACAGTGTATCCATTTTCTACTTATAAAAGCTTGTAAAGTGTATAGTGAAATAAAAATATTTGAACAAATTCAACATAAATTTTGAGAACATAGCTAATTAATTTTCATTTGGAATTGATTAATTATTGTTATAAAAATTATGTTGAGTTTTATCTTGACCAAACGAATGAACATCAGGTTATAGAAAATTTATAAAATACCTGTATACTAAACTGAATTGTATATAGTAGACATATTTATTTTCACCTTCAAAAGTATTTTAAATTTAGCATATGTAGTTATATTATATATATAAATTATAATTTATGTTGTGTTTTTTTTTTAACAGTTCTTTCATTTTCCTAATTATAAATTGAAGGTTCATGGGGAAAATGATGATGCAATTTTTGGAAATTCATCTTTCTTCCTTGTTTTCTAGTATTTCGGTCTGGTATTTAGCACAGTTATAGTTTCATCTAAGAGCCGTCATATGGTACATGGTCTCGAAATCGAAAAAAATAAACTATCATCTTTTTCCCTTACAACTTTCAAATGTGCTTCCTTTCCTTAAAGTTTGATTTCCATCTCATTTTAGTCATAATGTATGCTGAAATAGAAGCAATAATTGTGGCAGTTCAATTTAAGTAACAGTAACAGATTATTTTTATACGAATTTTTATTTAAAATGTTAAATTTACGAAATTTTACAAAGCAATTGTAGGCTGTTTACAATCTTTATGTAGTTGATTTATTTCTTTGTATAGAGTTGATGCAGGAGATATGTTCTACGAATGCTATACAAAACCTAAAGATGGTGGTAAGTATGTTTTAAAGAACGTTTAATTATCATTACATTAGAGAAACATTGCTAATATGTACATCAACGAATTGACAAAAAGTTATTGGATTAACATACTGCACTCATACATTGTCTTAATAATGATGACAATATAAAACGTTATTAGTATTCAAATCTAATAATTAAAAAATAGTATTTTATGCAATAAATCACATAAAATTGAAGTAAATAAAAATAAACAAAAAATAACTTAGCACTCGGATGATGTTTACGACAGAAAATCTCAACGAGAAATGAAATTAAAACAATTCTAATAATATTTACGTATTCGGAGGTCGTAATTAGTTAAAGAGGCAGTGTATTTTTCAGGTACAAAAATAAAGTTTTATTCTGAACTCTGATGGTGCTGACAGCAGGCAGTAATTTTTATTTGGTAGCAGGTATAAAATCCAGTGATTCCTCCGCAATTAAGAAATTGTACGGAATCTGGAGTAATTTCTTATTTATTTACGGAATCTGGGAGATTTTTGAGCTGTACGGAATCTGGGGGCACCTGACGAAGACGTTTCAACGGCACAAGAATTTCAAGTGGAATAAAACTTGATTTACAGATTCGCATTTATTAATAAATTTATTTTTTAATTGCGGTTTAAATTCGTATACTTTATAACAAAAAGATTAAGGCGCACTTTTACCATGCCTTATTATATATATTATATATAGATTATACAAGTCACTCGCGCACTTTGCTCTGCCTGTTCACAAAGTCGAGTGGTTTTGTTCTCCTCAGTCTTCAGACATGGTGTTGGTTGTCTAGCAGTTGAAGAGCTTCTGCGTTGATGTGGAGGTGTAATTTGGTTTCGTGTTTACCAGCAAACCTTTCGATCTCTTCTTTAATAGTAGGTATTTGAAGATCACGATGAAGATTAACTGCATTCTCCTCAGTACTTTGTTCTGAAAAGTTTGGATGGTTCTAATTATACTATCACTAGCACATCCCCAAAGTTGGATGCCATGTGTTTCAAGATTTGATTGTATATCATCAGTTTATTATTTACTGACAACTTGACTCAAGAGCCAGTAATGCTGTTTGTATTTTATATCGAGTTCAGATCCTTTATTTTTAACATGAGTTTTCCATCTCAACTTGGCATCTAGGGTCATACCAAGATACTTAGCGCTTAATGCACAAGGTAGAGTGGTGTCATTTATGATTAATGGAAAAGAATTTCTTAAGTGTTTGTAGGTAAAATTTACGTGAATGGACTTGAGCTCATTCAATTTGATTTTCTATTTTTTTGTATATTCAATTATGGCATTAGTTGTTGTTTGTAGCTTTCTGGTGGAGCTTTCTTGATCGCGATCAACTGTCAAAAGCGCAATATCATCTGCAAACGTAGCTACTGTGGTTTCTTCTTAGTTTGGCATGTCACTGGTAAATAATATATAAAGAATCAGACCTAGTACGCTACCTTGAGACACTCCAGTTCTTATTTCTTTTAATTTCGAGTATTCATCCATGTGCTTAATTCTGAATAATCTGTCTGATATATAAGATATTAAAATCTGTACATACTGTTTAGGGAACATTATATTCAGGTTGTAAACCAGGTCTTCATGCCAAACTTTGTCGAAGGCTTGTGCAACATCTAGAAATACTGTTGAGCAAACCTGTTTACCTTCAAGCGCTTGCTCGATAATATCTGTTATACGGTTTACTTGGTCTATTGGTGAATGTTTTTGTCTGAACCCGAATTGGTAGTCCGGAATTAACTTATCTTTGTCTATTAAGATTTTGAGTCTCTTTAGTAATAATTTTTCAAAAATTTTTGAAATAATCTGCAGTAAAGAGATAGGTCTATAGGATTTGACATTGTTGGGTGGTTTACCTGGTTTTGGTGATTACTTCTGCAACTTTCCAGCAGGTAGGAACATGTTATAGTCTAAAAGCAGCATTATATAGATAGGCTAATAATACTATACCATTTCTGGGCAATTGTTTCAAGATATCACCAGTAATCAAGTCATATCCAGGTGTCTTTTTCTGTTTGATGTTATTTTTAATCTCTTCAGCGACTTCTTTTGGACTGACGGGAATAATGTTTTCCAGTTTCCGATTTGCGAATAAAGGCAAATCAGCTACCTCTTCCATGTTATTCGGTGTGAATATTCTTGGCAAACAAGTCTGCTTTCTGCTTGTTATCTCTAGCCCATGGGCCCATATCACTCCTGATAGGTGGGATGTATGTAATCGGTCTTTTTATCTTTCTTGTTGCCTTCCAGAGAGAATAATTGGTGTCTTCATCTGATGTCATGTTTAATAGATAAGGATTAACAGACTCTTCTTTATTTTGTTATTTCTCTTCTTAGTTTTTGAGTTTTGTTGTTTAAGGTTGTCTTGTCTGAAGGATCTCTGATTGCTGACATCTTCTTCTAATTTTTCTTTTTCCTTGACTAGGTTTCTAATTTCTATTGGATTTTATTCCTTTGGTTAATTGGTATATTGGTAAGCAGTGGACCGAATAATTCTGTTAAAATTTTCAGCTTCCTCTTGCAGTTGTTCAGGTGTTTTTAAACTGATATTTAATAAGTGTATTGTTTTATTAACCAAAGTTGGACGAGCTACTTTTTTTATTATATTTTCACTGGGAGTCAGGATTACGGCAGAATGATCAGAGTCTAAGTCGTAGTTTTCCTCTACGTTTACAGTAGGCCAATATGTTGGCTTGCCAGTAGAATGAAAATTACAATTCCTTTCGCTTGTAGCTTTTCTTAGTTCCTTTCCTTCTGTTCTAGTTAATCTAGATCCCCAGTCTACATTGGCGTTAAAGTCTCCACCAAGGTTGAATCTTTCCCCAGGGTGACAAAGAAATGAGAGATACTCATCTTTCTTTAGATTATATTTAGGTGGGATCGCATTCTTCAAAATAATTGATTGATTCTTTAATAATTACTGGACTATCGCCCTTAGCTTTTTTGTCAGGATGAATAGTGTGTTATTTTTTATAACCTCTTAATTTAATATAAGATTGATCGGTCATGTGAGTTTCTGAGATAAGGCAAACATCTATGTGTTGGGTGTTCAAGAAGACCTCTAGGTAGCGCATTTAATACATGATGGTGCCCATACCTCTGACATTTTTACATTGTGGGATCAATGTGTTGTTCCTCAAAGCTTCTATTTTAACTTTCATATGATTTATATATTGAATATTTTAGATTTTTTTATGTCTTCTGTATAATTGGGTAATGGTTTGATCTAAATTCCTGGTTCGTTCTCTTTCAGCTGCGAGTGCATTATACAATGAGACTTCGTATTCAGTTTTAGGTTTAAATTTACTTGGTGTATTTGCATTGGTCACTGTCAATTTTAATAAGCAGTTTTACGCATTTTATAAATATATATTCAAGAGCGCACTTGAATGTTTGTTTATGTTTACCGCACGTTTGTAACAATAACAGTAAACGGTTATGAAACTTACGCACAGTCGGAGTGGTCAAAACGCATCCGCCTCAATCGGTACCTTACCCAAAATGTGTGATATCTGGAAATGTATGGTTATTTTCCAGCAGGTCGTTGGCAAAAGTGGAATTTGATTTATTTAGCAGATAGGATTTTTCGTGCTCTTTAAATCTAATTTCAAACGTTCTTCCAGTTTGCTCAATATAGATTTGTGGGCAATCCGGACAAGATATTCTGTACACCCCGGAGTTACGATGTTTTTCATTTTTTTTCTTTTGTATTAAAAATGTGAGATGCCAATTTGTTTGAGGTTCAAAAAGCTACCTTTATTTTTTCTTATTTCTGCAGCAGGTTGGCAATGCGCTGCGTCATATCCCCAAAATAAGTAAGACATGTAAATTTCTTGTTATTTTCTGGACCACGTTTTGAATATATCATTCTGTCTATTTTTGCTTTCTGTATTTTCGTTTTGATGTTATTATAGCCATTATTTCTTTCTTAGTTTTGTATTAAATCTTGTTATTTTTAAGTCTAAGAATAGTAGGGCGTTATCTATTTCTACTGTGAACTTTATCTTATGATGTATGTTGTTGATAAGTTTAGAAATTTTGATAATTGTCTTGGGGTTCCCATAAATTCTGCTAAAATGTCATCTACGTAGCGATACCAGAATTTGATGTGTGTTTTTACATTGCTGCTGCACATAATTTTCGAGAGACCACAATTTTATTTGTAATATTTTCGTTCCTACTTAAGTCAGTTTTGTTCGATGCATATTTTGAATGCCGCTTCAATTTTTTTGCGCACAAATATTTATCTTGCTTTTTTCTAAAATATCCTTTATTATAATTGTTTTACATACTTTGATGAGGAATACTTTAATAAATTTATTTTTTGTTATTTTTGCAAAAATCTTATTAGATTTCGAGTTACAATCAAAAATTACTTAATTTCTTGTTTGCATTTTTAGTACAAGGAGCTGTAAAGGATTTAAATGAACTCAAGTGGGGTCGAAAATATTGCAGGTGATTGTGGTTTTACCGTACTACCTGAATATTTGGTAAAAATCCAGGGTCGAACAAAGGTAACATTAAATATACACTTGCTTTACGATATTCCATAAACGAAAAAGGTGCTTATCAGACTAATTTTTATGACACTGTCATAAATTAAAATGGAAAATAAGACTTTCAACATCAAAATGGAAATTAAAAGAAGACATTAATTATTTTCAGTAATCTAATAAGATTATTAAGTCCGTTATGCCATAATATTCGCTCAGTCCCTATTTAACATTAATCAAATAATTAGCTAATTAATTAATACAAATGAAACTGTATATGCGACAAATTAACTTCAGATTTGGACACAACATGCTTTGATAAGAAAAACCACTCATCATATGTACTTTAAGGTGCTAATACCCCAAAAAATTCTTACCAGATGCCATAAAAAAGCTAGAAGCACGAGAAAGAAATTAATATACCGGGTGTTTCAAATCTTACCGCCAGGCCCAAAATGGCGATTTCTAATTGCACAAAAATTCCAAAAAAATTAGGGTGCGATTTTTTCTTATCAAGGTATATTGTGTCCAAATCTGGAGTCGATAGGTCACATG
>JAODAH020034858.1:0-12329 GCA_027574865.2 Coproporus ventriculus | reverse complement strand
TCTCAAATTATCGAGAAAATTGCTTTTCAATTAAATTCAGTTCACACGGTTAATCCATGGTTCACTATAATTTTATAATATGTGATCCGCACTATTTTAGTTAATATTACTTTTGTTACAATTTGTTATATATGTATTAGCGACGATGCAATTGCGCTATTTTAAAAATTTTTAAATTATTTCATCTAATAATTCAATTTTTTACTAAGATTTTACTTTCTTTTATAAGATTCCTTTTCATTGCTTTAATTGTAAATTTATTTTTAGATTAGATATCCAAACTTTCCATTTTAAAATTGTGGATTTTTTAATTATTGTTATAAATTTAATTGCAAGCCATGTAAAATTGAGTTAAACATACAGAAAAAGATTATTTATTAATGAAACTTATTTCGATTTAACTCAAGTAATCAATTTTAAATTAAACTTATTTTATGTAATCAATTTTTAAATCAGCTATTCTACGTTAGATGTCGCTAGATATCTCTTTGATCCACTTAATTCAGATTTTTTAAGTAGATGTTTTTATAAAATTGTAATTTAACTTAAAATTTTTTGAAAATTAATTAAACCATTTTATGCAATATTAATTCTTTGATTAATTTAATAACATTTTTATGTGTTGATAGGTTGTAAAGCTTGAGACTATCCATCACTCACGGTTGGTCTGATATTCCGGTACATTTAGCATTAGTTCTGGACCCCAGCATCCTGATATTGCTTCCAGCTACCGAATCTTCCTGCGTAAACAACGACATTTAAATTAAAGAAAGGCAAACATTGAACTTTTTGATGTTGCCGATTGAGGAAACATAGAAAAGGGCAATACTATTTGTGTATACATATTTACTTGCTTTGGATGAAGATCTCTTATATTGGTTCGGTACCAAATAAGAAAAGAGAGTTACATACTTCAAAATATAAAAAGAATCGTTTTTAATAAAATCCTTTCGAAATAAAAAAATAAAATGTTCAATAATCGAGATAAAATATAATATTGTGTATCATTTTCATAATTAACAACTATATTTTCGTTTATTTATTGTCAGACATTAAGTAGATTAATGTGCTAGAATGTAACAAAGAAAATTAATTTTCGTAGTGTGGAAAGAGTTCCCTTTTTTTGCAGAAAAAAGAATCCGAGATTCGGTTCGCAAATATTAGTGGATCTAACAAGAAAAGTGTAAGTTGGGGCAAAAATGTATAAAGCATTATAAATCAAAACTGCATATAAATCAAAGTAACAAATTAACTCTTAAAGGCTATAAGTTATGTCGACACATATAAATGCTACTATTAGCATAGGCAGCGCGCTACCGAGAATCATAAATCAACCGCAGAAGGAATAACTTGTTATGTATAACGATGTTGTTTTCATCCCCCTTTCGGTTTTCTACCGTCATCCAGTCGGACGTATGTAAAATCATTCTTTTCCACCCACTATATATATATATATATATATATATATATATATATATATATATGAATTTTTTTATTCATTCATTCACCACAATATTAATATAACACTGCATGCAACCCTTAAGCCAAGTCTGCACTTTTACCCAAGGGAAAAATCACATACGTTATAACAAGTGTGAAAAGAAGTCGATAATAAGCCCGTTGTTAGAAACCCTCACCCTTTAACGTTAACATAATGAGGAATATTTTACAGCGACACTTTATTTTTCCCTTTTTACACACAATCCCTTACTTTTATTGTTGGATTATAACATGCATATGCACCAATTAGGAAAATAGTCTATAATTGGTGATTAACGTAAAAATCGCAAGATACATTTAAAAAAATTAATAAGTTGAGTACAACAAAATTCTTTTTTTCTGTTATTTTTATGAAAAATATAAATTTATATCATCCAAGTATAAAAATATTTCAAATCGATGATTTATACGAGTGTATTACATAGAAATATATTTCCTGGTGTGTTTTTTTTTACTTTCAAGAAAAGTGCGCCTTAGTTCGTCCCTTTCAAACATCACACATTTACTCTTGAGTGGATTCGATGAACGGGGCACATTCTGCATTGTGCAGCCTACGTCCATCTGCTTCTCAACTTATTTCCACCCACTGCATCCTTAAAGTCCTCCAGGTTGAACTAAAACGCAAAAAAAACAGATTCCATAAATATTTTTTCTTCCTTTCTTTATTTTTTTTTTTTTGGAACAAATTAATTCTAGTGGGTGAGTGTTGAGGATTAATGAGCCACATATGTCCCTAACGCGTTCTCCTTAATTTTCCATCTAACTCGATGTTTATTCTTCCGTATGATTCAAATATTCCATAAATACGTTGCTATATTTCCGACTCATTTTGCAATGTATGTAATGCGCTCGTATCATGTGCAGTTGCCCATCTATCATCTAACATGATTGCGACTTGCATATTGGACAGATGTTCAATATCCCCAAACCCCTTTAATTTCCCATAATAATCGCGCTAAATTTTTCTCGAACTTATCCAGTCGAATGATTTTTAGCACGTGCATACAACATCTCAATTTTACCTAGAAAGTTTTTTTTTTATATATGTAGGTACAGCTGTTATATAACAATCCTACACTAATGGCCATCTTGACATGTATTCTAGATGTGAATTCGGCGTGAAAAAGACATGTAAACACCTTTTTTCCATGTTTCCGATTCGATAAGTTCCTGAAAGTGTTTTGGGGGCTTGAATATACAAAATATATTATTTATGGATTCTTTTTTCAAACCGTTTCATCTAAAGATAAACATTTTTATCAAATTTATTAAAAAAAATTAATTAAATAGTTTTAAATTCGACTCGAACCCACGACTTCTCAAATGAAAAGTAAAGATTTATTTTTTACGTTATGGTATATTTTTTTAAATTTATTTCCATTTTTTTAACTTGAAAGTTAAAATAAATAAAAAAACATCAATCGTTTGTTTTTTTTTTAATGATAGCGCCATCCAATTAAATTCCTGATATTAAAAATGCATATATATTTTTAATCTGCAATAACGATTGCAATCAGTCCATCCCGCGGATTTTATTTTCCGCCATAAAAACATACAAATTGTAAAATATAAAAGTTTCGGGCGTAACATGATGGAATTTATGACCGTGAATAACTTCATTTAAAAATCGTAAATCACAGACGATGATACCGATCGTAGGAAATGTGTAAAAAGCTCTGGAAATTTGCGTCGCGGCGACACCGACATAAAAATGCAGAATGGTATTTATAATTTTTTTATTATTTATTTTGAGAAATGTTGAAAGGATGGTGTGGATATTAAATCGGGCGTTAGGGTGACACGTAGCCACGTGAAGTGCCAATAAACGGTGTTACACAACGCACCGTGTAAAACTACGGGGGTGTTATTTCGCGTCGATGAACACCCATTGTTATTTTCAGCGCGATTCGATGAATTGTGAAAATCACGCTGTGTGCTAGTTCTACTACCTACAACAATTGATACTTCTCTGCTGATTCCTGGATGCATCTACACCTCTCTTTACTCTTAAATCATTAAAACACTCATTACAAATTCTTATCAATTTATATACAAAAACAACAAGAATAAAATTTTTTCGTTTAATATTTACTATTCCTCTCTTCTTTTTAGTTTCGAACACTCACGATTTCAAAGGGTTGAAAAATTAAAAAAAAGCATTAAAAAGGTTATAAATATTCATTATATTTAAGGGGTGAAGATGTAGTGAGTGTATATTAAATATAAATTTAAATATGTAACGACTTAAATCGTCCCCTCGGAATATTAAAGAATCATAACGCGATGCTGCAAAAATAGTTAGGCAACAAACAAAGAATGATCCTCGAATACGCGCCCCTATTTTAAAGTATGTATCCATGACATTTTGCACCCCTAACAGGAAGTCCTTTTAGATATTTTCATACAACAGAATCATTATCATCCGATATAATTCATCATAACTGTCGTGAAAAGTGTGAGTGTGTAGGGGGTAAAATTTTTGTCGATTCATATCACGAGGGATCATTAACTGTGAACGATTTGATAATGAACAATGTGTGGTGTGTTATAATAAATATATGTATATAAAAAAAATTGGAAGAGAATTTCCGACATCAATTTTATCTGTGATTTATTTTGTGCAGAAGTACGTATGCAATAAATCCTGGAATACTTTCTCATATTCCTTTAAGAAGTGGCGGCGATAGTGGAACAACATTTGTTATTACGTCACTACACTGACATCCAACCAATTCTGCAAAATGCGGAGCAATATGTCTGAAAGGAAGACGACCGTGAAAATTTATTAATTTGATGCGCCCTAAATATACGACCACTATAATATTTCATTTTATTGGTAAACATATTATGCGGTTAAGATAAGATAAGAAAGAAAGCCCCAAATTATCAAAATTGATTTAAATTTAGTTCTCATCATTTAAAAATTTAATTAATTTCTTATTCCTTTTTATTTGAAAGTTATTAGAATTTTCCTTGTAAAATTTTTTTTAGTAAACAATTTTATTTCGTAATTTTATTTTTATGTGGTGAATGCTGTTAAAAATAATCAAATCAGAGCTTGTGGTTGAAGTACCGAATGAAGATCAAAGATGTTATTCGAAATTAGATTGGAATAGAGAATGTGGAGAATAGATTTTTCCTCTAAGCAATCTCTTATATTAAGTTGAATAATCTAGTTAAGTGGTGATTTGTATGGAGCAATAGGTAATTGAATTACATAAGGGACAACATGCTGTGTAGAGGCCCACAGAGCTACAAATATTAATAGAGCTGCAACACAATATGCACGCATCACCGAACAGACAAATTGTTTTATAAAGTGATTACGCGGCGGCAGTTATCAGCTGCTACCATAATGTAATGATATTCTAGTGCACTCTAGAGATACGAATTGCTAGAATATTATACAAACATTTAATTGGGAGGGAGAGAAGGAATAGAATACCCTTCTCTTCACAACCATGTAAATCACTAAAAAAGTATTCATTCCTTTTGATGAGTGATATTAAAGTTTCTCACTGATAGTGTCATTTGAAACGAGACTTGGGATAAATAGAGATGTCAAAGGGCTGGAGCGCTTTAGATGGTCGCGTGTCAGTCGCGTGGCATCGATATTAACATTGTGACTATCAAACTATATACATATATATACCCCTCGGCATAAAAAATCGTTAAGACCCGTCAAATTATGTTGTAATATCATTCGACACGAGTTTTATAAATTTCATTCATATATTAAATCTGTTAAACAATAAACACGTGACTAAACACAAGTCAACATTTGATGCGCCGTCAGTTATATTTTCATATTATAATTACCAATTAATCGGATATTTAATTTGATTGTGTTTTATTAAAAAAAATTAAATAAATAAAATAGCGGGAAAATGAATTTTAAAAAAATCCGCCATTATTGTAAAATAAATTCATGGATGAACGATCGCTTTCTTCATCACACATTAAAAAATATAACGTACCAATCCCCGCACGGATAAACAAAATGTAAAAGTAAGAAAAGAATTGTATAGACTTCATCATCTCAAACAGTTTCACATTAGATCATGCTTCGGTGGCGTCTTCTGATTACACAAAAAAAAAACGTGTTGTGTGGGGTGCGATCAGGTAATATCCTCGTGCTTTCTAATCACGGGGCTTTTCTCAACTATACGTTACATCGGCATCTTTAAATGCTAATAGCGATCCTAATCCGGATTGTCTTCTTGGGGCTATCCATACCTCATAGATGCCGAATCCACAAACACACACACACACACAACACAATCAATAGATCTAACATTTTAAATTTGCGGTCCAATAAATGGTTATTGTGAAAACTTTACTAAGTACACCATTGTCACATTTTTCTCTAAAGTGCCATCACACCGTGAAATAAATACATTTCACACGATTCTTTTTTGTATAACAAAGGTGAGAAGCATCACACATCTTAATATGTATTGCTAGTTAAGTTTACCGATCCGCATGCACATTTAAAGGTTTTCAAAATGAAAATTTGGCCTTTGAAAATAAATTTCCTTATCAATAAAATTTGGTTTATATATTTCCTTTTCACATAAATATAAAAATGTAGTTGTGGTACATTTAATGTGCCCTTATTACTTCCCTTGCATGGAAGTCTCCAACATATTCTGCGTAAATGGGTAGTTTAGTTTTGGGCCATTAGCTAGCACCCGGTTTCCTTTCCAGGATTATTCTATGAACCATCACATCCTTACAACCACATGCACATAAAACAGAATCTAGTTTAAAGAAATGAACAATTTTTAATGTATTCATTTTGATAGAGTAATAATAATAAAAAAAATATGCATAAAGAAATCTCCTTCAACTAATTTTCGTAACTCTGCTTCAAGATTTGAATTTTAACTTCACAGTTCGAGTAAAGATTTCTGGATATGTTCAACAAATTTTTTGTGTTTAAAATTTGGAGTTGTGTTATTAAAATTAATTGGTGAAAATGCAATAAAAATGAATGAAATTGCTTTGAAGAATTGTTCGGTTGGTGTAAAAACCATCAGGACATAAGCCACGACACGTGTTTTAAGAAGAAATTGCATGCAATTCCTAACTAATTCGAGTAAATACGAATTGCGGCTGCAGCGCAATAGAAAATTATACAATATCATCTCACAAGCACATTCAGAAACGACGCCTCGGGAACATGAAAGGCGTCCCACAATAGCTGTGCCACGTGTCCGACGCGATTCGCCACGTGGTTATCGTTTATAACCAACGAGTCGAATAATAATGCGAATCAGTGTGTTCGACTTTTTTTTTAACACCCCGAATTTTTCAAAAAGCTCGGGACTTTATCCCTCTGTTGCATATTGCACGTCATCATGCAAACAAAATGACCTCATTAAATTAAGCTTTGTGAATTTGGAAATCTTACACATGAGGTAATTCCAACGAAAGAAAATGCGAAATTGAATTGTACCTGGAGGCTAAACCACAAAAGTCGAGAAGGTAATTTCATGAGGAAACCCTCGCAGAACGTGAATCTCATTAAATAATTCATATCGCTTAATTAATTAAATGAAACTCAAAGAAATTTATTTTAAGTTGTGGGGATTATTTAGCCTCGGGAAAAGAGATAATCTTTAATTGTTACATGTGGTCTAAAATGTCAACTTTAGAAAATCGAATTAATCGAAGCCCCTACGGTGAATAGAGCCAACAATGGAATATTTGAGTGCGATACGAATGCAATAGAATTCACATCTGTCAGTGATATCAATGCTGCGAACAGAATTAAGCAAAACCCTTGGCTGGGCCTTAAACCAGTTAGCATAGAAATTCTTCTGAGCGTAAAGAACAGTATCACGTATATATTTTGTGTCCGTGGAGGGAGGACAGGGGAGATTGTCACTCACAGCAGGAGGGTGGTTACGCAATCCGCACCCCACGAATGTGCGAGATTTTCTGGTGGATTGCTCACGAATGGAAATTACATCATGAAAAAAAAGGGAATTGCGTTTTTTAAAACAATTTTTTTTTTGTTAATTTCTGGTTTGTTGTTAGGTACAGGTTTAATCTACTGTCGACAAATTAATTATCGAATCATCAACAAGTCAGGAACAGTGTAATTTGCGGTGATCTGCCGTTGACATGGAGACAATGCGAAAACCGTGACGATGATAGATGATGTTTCCTATCATCCCATGTAAACCATGATGGATGCTTTGACCACTTCCTACCTACCAACTTAGTTCTATTGGATTCAATCGAATCTGATTCAATTTATTATACAGGAAAGTTATAAAATAATAAAGAAACGCTTTTATAAATAAATTTTTATTTCATGTTCCGTATTTTTGATTTGAAATATAAAGTTTAATATGTAAAAGATAAATTGTGAGTTATGAGGCGAAATTCGTGTGAGTATAATTGGTAGGGAGCAATAAAGAAAACCGTGACTATAAAAATTGTTTGCTGTAAACAAGGAAATTTTATTGCGATCTACATTGTAAAAATGCTCATTTTATAACATAAGTATGCATCTTTTTATTATTTATTATTAAAATAAAAACGTTCATTTCAATATTTATCTTTTGTTGATGTAAATATACAATTGAAATTGGATTTTGCCAATTTAAATCTTTCGGAGGTCAACAAAATCAATTCTAAAAGCGAATCAGATAAGGGTACATTCATGGGTATATCATAAATATATAGGCGGATTTTGGGATAACAGTAATTTCCCAAATAGCCCTGAACCGATTCGGTGTTTATAGAATCGGTGCGTATTGCCTTTTGTATGCTTATCTATCCTATCTGGTAATGAGATCTGTTGGGAGAATGTCAGCGACCACAACTGTTATAGCTATAGGTTGGTGGGTGGTCCTAACAAAAATTTGTTTTTGTAACACAAATTCAATTCAAAGCAACGTCAAAACTTCCAAGGCGTAAAGTTACCTTTTCATCAATTCTTTTGTAAAATTTAATTAAAAAATTCTGTATACAAAAAAAAAACAAGGTTCTAATTAGTAAATATTTTGCATAATTACTTAAATAAGGTAAGGTACAAAAAAAATTGTTATGAAATCCTCTCGTGCATGCAAAAAAAATGTATATAAGCTAAATGTAATTACTTAACAGAAACTGAATGAAAAGAAGAGGTGAGAGTATTCAGGATTGGTGTAGCGTGATGGTAGTCAAGGAGCATCATGACTAATTGAAGCTCATCCGTATTCGGGATAAACTGGAACAGGTACGCGAGTTGTGCACAAAGATAAAGCGGGATCAGCAATCAGGTGAATTAGCGGAGAGATGGATTACTACGGATTACTAAGAGAGCAGTGCTGGCCCAATACAAGATCGGCGATGCATGAACCCATTCAACGCTATATACCGTAATTGGCATCAAATGTGAAGAAGAACTGTGTCCTCGTCCACTTACTCTCCTAATGTACTACACCTTTCATCTACAATTCAAATTAATTAATCTATACTAATTATATATCTCACAGACACGCATCAACATTCATCCCTTAATGTTTTACTATTACGTACCTAATAAATTATCTTGTTTAAATAAATATTTTTGCACTGAATTTTATAATTAAACCAATTGAGAATGATTAAGAGTATTACCAGGTGGTAGCAACATTACTTCTCATCTCCATCACTCTGTTAAGATTTTAAATTACATTCTGATGGTTATGCGATTCATTTTATTTTTATAGGTTCGGATACATCAATAAAAAGTTTCATTAACGAGCTATTTGGTGGACGACGGATTTAATCTGAAAATTTCTATTGAAATCTTAGAAATAGTAGTAGAAGTGAGATGTAACAATGGTAGATTATATGTGTAGAAAGAGGTCGAATAAGAGAAAATTTTCCTACAATTTTGTCTTAATTTTTGCCTTGCAATGAGTGGAAATGAGATGTAATGATGGTGGATCGCATATGTTTGAAAGAAATTGTATAATAAAATTTTTTAAACTTCTTCGGTATTCATAAATAATAATTTTAAAAAATTAGTGAAAATGAGATGTAACGTTTTATTTCATATTTATAGGTTGACATACAACGACAACAACCTTCATAATAGACCGTTTTCATGGATGATTTGATTCAAATATTTCAAATTCATTAATTATTTGACAAAACAGAAATTAACAGCGCAAAATTAAAAAAAAATCACATTTTGTCCCCATTTTCGGGGTGTTCCTTAAAATGCTATAAAGGAACTACCATCATTATTTTTCGATGTACTTTCCGAATCTTCAATCAAAATTCAAAAAAATAGCAGAATCACATATATACCACAAATATTTAGATCTCATATACGAATTTTTCAAAGAATTAAAATAGCAATTTTGTATAATATGATGCAGCAAGTGCACAATTTTGTAAGGGGAGAGAGAACTACAGGATATTCAAGTTTGAACATTGCAGGGCTACAGAAGGGTCTGTCACGATATCTACAGTTCCGGATTATACTTTAATTGATTCGGGCACGCAGACAGTGGTTGCTCGCGCGTGAATAACCATCATTGTTACCCCCCGATATCCCTAATCATTATCTTTCTCCATTCAGACATTAATTGTACATTGCGCTCTTTTATTTATTCCACACTACACACATTTAATTGTAGGGTTTAGATAGATAAAACCTGATTCATTTAAAATAATGAATGTTAAAAAAAATTGAAATGAATTATCATTAAGAGGGGAATGCGGGAGCTTGCAGGAAATAAAACTGCGCTCGCCCGCAAAAGACATGCAAAACAGCCCGCGGGGCGATCGCGGCCATCATTGAAATCTCTCGACTGGAACAAATTCGAGTGTTTTTTTTTCTTTTTCTTCTTCTTCTTCTTCATACTCTTTACAAGAAGTTTGCTTACTTCTGTAAATGCCGTCTTTTCAGTATTATCTCGACAGTATCGCATTCACATCCAATTCTATCATCTTCTCCGATCAGTAGGAAATGTATACAAAACCAATAATCTTATATATGAAAAATTCCATCATACTGCATTTGACGTTCAATCGTATCACATCCCTTCTATATTATAAGGGATTCCATTTCGATGTATATACCAATTTATATTTTATAGGTATAAAGAGATTCAAAATTTTTTAGTTTTTTATGAAAGAAAAAAGAAATTATAAAATTCGTCGATTATATTCTATCGTAAAGAAAACCATGGCCTAATACGATTTTTATCTGATTTGATTTATAAAAAATTAAAATTATGGTGCTTACCACCATTTTTGTTTTATTTGTTTGGTAAAAAATAAAAATCAAGACCTACGCTATTACATTTTTATGAATAAAATAATAATATAAATAGAAAATATTAATAAATTTAATCTAATCTAACAATATATAAAATTTTAGATATAAAAATAGGAAGGTAAAATCATTTTTGTACGTATTTTATATTCCCTTTTCTACCCTGGAACCTAATTAAATATTTCAACGAATTCTATCTCTTGAAAAAAAAAATATAAAAGCGTGTTACATAATATAATTATTATGTTTCTATTTAAAGTATGAGAGACTTGTTTGGGAACCACCCGCGGCTTTTATGCTGTTTTTAAAAAGAATAACCTTTTGTAGGTTTTAAACAAACGTTCGCGCGCCCCTTTGTACATACCTACCTATTCATACACCCCGCGCCTTTTTTTTCTTCTTTCTCTCTCTTCATACATGTATAAATATTTCATTTCAGTGGAAACTAAAAAAAAAAAAGAATTAAAAATATTTTTTTTGTGTTTAGGGTGGTCCCCTTTTCATCTATTCGTAATGTGCACATAAAACAAATTAAAGTGAACATAAAGAATTTGCAATTACACAAAACTATTAATCAAGAGCGCATTTCCAAAGTGTAAATCAATCCGCATTAGACTTTTGGACACAGTCACTGATTCACCGGAATTCTCATGAATCCATTCTGGAATCCCGGAATGTAACTGGTCGGTGAATTCACAAAAATCTCAAGAGGGACATGCACGAATTTCCACTACTAAATTTAATTTATTATGAAATATTATGGTGATTTCTTTTTTTTTAATATGAGATTTAATCCGATTCAATGCACAGAGGTTTGCATCCGGTCTGTTTCATCACGCACACGTGGCGCCCTCTCGTATTTCCGGTTTCCATGAACTGTTCTCATGGGGGGACATATTGTCAAGCTGATGTCATCTCGGGAAATATGCACACTTTCATTATCATACAGATTTTATCTATGGATTTGAATATATTTTAGATAAGAAAAATGATATTGTATCAATAAATTTTAAATAACATCAAATAAACACATAATTTAATAAGTTTTACTTAGTAAGGTGACATCATGCGCAGTTCGGACGTGTTTTGGGTCTTAAAAAAAATTCGATTGAATGATTTTGTATGAAAGAGAATTAAAATCAGTAATAAATGCATTGTCAATCCCTATCTTTAAACATATCTCTTTGTAGATTAACATTTGAAAACAATTAATCCACAAACTGTCACAAAATTTCAATCAATCCACAAAAAAAAACTTTTTTTTCTATAATATCGCAGATTTATTGCTTTCTGTGTGGGTGTGAGTGAAAAACAGAATGTGCAATGTGAGAGCGTGTATTAACCGATTTATAGAATGGTTTTAAGCTGGGGCGCGCCTATTTTAAACGGGATTGTTTTAATGCCGTTTGTGCTAATCGAATTTACTCTGATAAGGGGTGTTAGTGCTTCCCCCAAACACATACACAATATGTACCTACATACATAGAAAACTTGTACATGTGTGTGTTAGTATAACGCGCGATAGGATTTCATATTATTAATTCGCATGTGCATGCATTTACCA
>JAODAH020034823.1:0-10182 GCA_027574865.2 Coproporus ventriculus | reverse complement strand
GCTATTATTTAATCCAAAAAGATATTTTATATAAATTTATAATATAAATAAATTTTTAACGTTATAATTAAGATTGCAACACCGCTCCCTTTAAAATAAAACAAGTGAACGCCTATAAAATATCGCTCGTTATTAAAGCCCATCACAATTCGTAAAAGATCGTACAATTTCGTTCCTAGAGCATTTTCGATGCCAACGCCATGTAACTTATCCAAGCCACAAGTGGTTAACTCGTTCGTTTTCCATTACCGGTAAAAATCATGATTTTATTCAATCGAAAATCCTCCACCGAAACCCGTTTGTGTCTAAATTAAATCAGTGATTTTTTTAAATAAATTAAAAAACATGTGTGTTCCGTTTTATTTAAAATTTATTTAGTTAATTTAATGTTAAGTGCTTTAATCTCTTGAAAAGTGTTACAAAATCCCCTGGAAATTAAATAAAATGTACAAAAAGTGATTAAAATGGTAAGAATACGTAAAATATTATGAAATATATGACTTAAGTAAGTTTGTTTGTTACTTAAGTAATGTATTTTTAAGCCATAACCTCAAAGCGTTGCCTACAATGTTGCCACATTTATATACGAAAGTTCCGATTCCAATCAGGTTCCCACTACAGTTTTTATCGGAGTTTATAATAATTGATCTGATTGCGGCAAGTTCAAATAATTGTTTTCGTTATTGATGGTTTGATTTTTATTTTTTTTTCCGCGCCCAAAAACAATTGAATGTTTTCGTTTACATTAGAATTTAAAAATTGGGGAACTCCCACGCATTCTAAACTGGTTTCAAGTTCTTTAACACGAGATGGTTATCATGCGTGTATTAATATGTTTTTAATGTGATGTATAAATAAATATATGGAGAAGTTGGTTACGCGAAGGATACGCCCCTTTTATAGTAAAAGTTATTTTTGGGATTAATCATTGAAGATTCGTTAATTAAATAAAACTTTTATTCATTTCGGAATTTTAGTATTCTATCTTTTTTGGTTGTTTTTAGATTGAAGGTAACCTTTAAAGGTTTGAAGTAAATATTCCGCTATATCTTTATCTTCTGTTTAATCTTATCGGGCACAAGGTGCACTGTAGACTTAAGAAAAACTTCGAGGTTATTAAAGAGATTTTTGCATTTTTTTTCAAACTATTAATGGGGAGATCCAATTTTATTTATTTATCTAAACTCATTTTCTACCCAATTTTTGCTTGTTTTATACATAAAGATTTCCTTTTTTAATTTAAATGAATGAATTCAGCGGAATCAATTGAAGCACTTGTTTGATAATTTTTCGATAAGAGAACTTTAGTAATGCATACCTATTGCGTTCGTGGTTCACCTCTTATCGTTATCTATTGAAATAAACACCCAGAATTTCTCATAGAAATAAAATTTGCAATCATCTAAATGATAATTTTCCAATATTAATGTTACAAATATCCCAATTGCATGCGAAATTTACGTTTTGTAATTATTTAGAGTGACACTAAATATCCATTTAGGTGAGTTTCAAGGGATGAGTACGGTGGGTCGACAATGGAGAACGCAAAATAAATTTGTTTGTGTTTGGTTCATGCGGAAATTGGAATACACATTTTACTCAAATAAATTATTTTGTTCCAAAGCTAATGTGCATTTAAATTGTACTGTTAACTATTATAGGAGATTGGTCACTTGTTTCATTTATGTTTATTGTACTATTATAGTTTTTATGGAGGTGTAATTACTATATTAGTCAAAATTGCAATTTCTATAATTGATTGAACTTGAAATTTCGAGATAACGTTAAGTATCAGGAAATATAGAAATTGGATACGTATTTTGAGATAGTTTGAGTATTTTTCTTCTTGATGTTTTTGATATAAAAAATATTTTTTACTTTTATGTAAATAAGTATGTCAGTAATTTATCAAAGATGTGTCCTCTGTTGTTAAACTTTGTTGGTATATAAAAGTAAAACGTATGTAACTGTGTTACATATGATGAGAATATTAATTAATAGCGTGACTGTGCTCCCAAGTGAAATCCACCGAAAATTTAACTTAAATAATGTAAGCTTTATGTATGTGTATGGATGCGAGTTAAAACAAAGCTTTTGTGCATTCCATATTAACTATTGACTGGAGATTTAAAGTAATTTTACTGAAATTGTAAATGAAACACTCATACTAGGATTAATTAATCCCTTCAAAGTAGAAACTACTTATAGATATACTAGTCTAATAATAATTATGAAATTTTACAAGAAGTCACAGTGGAATAATAATAATATTATAGATTTAATCAACAAATTATAATAATAATATTTTGGAAACATTTAGAAAATATTTTATGCAGTTGTACCATTCTCCTTACAAATATAATTTCGTATTAATTGGAGTTACTTCATATGTTTTTTTTTACATCCAAGAAGATGACATTCGGATTAGACCAGTCGGTTAAGACACGCATTCACAAAACTGGTATTTTACAGGTGACCTATTGTAACGCCCAACGAGGTTATGGTTATTTATAGAAAGTCCAGGATATTTTCAATTTTCATTTTTCTTTTCGTTTTTTTTTTTACTTTTAGGTTTCCATAATTTATTTGGACTGGAGAATGGTTCTGCATCGAAATGATCAAGTGCGAATGTGCTAATTACAGTTTTGTGGCGTGTGTGTATGTGATTGTGTAAGGTTTATTTTGTGTGATTTTTTTAAAATGACTTCGAGGCGGAAAAAGAGACCGGAAAAACAGGATGGATTTATTAAGAAAGTTTCGTCGCTTTTTAATTTAGACACGGTAAGCAAACACATTTAAAACTAAAAAAATAAAAACAATGAAAATTGAAAATATTACCAATACTAATGCAACCTTGATCTCAAATATAAAGATTGAATTAATGTAGTCAGGAATAGTAAAATTAAATAACAAAAATTAAACAATGCAAGAATTTTATTATTATCTGAAAACAATTTATTGTCAAATTATTTCCCTAAAGGATTTGGAGAAAAAAAAAATGGATGTAGAATACTCATGTTCTTCAACTACAGTATATAAAATTGCATTTAACATGGGGAAATATAAAACTACAAAATTCTTTATTCTATTCTTTCAAAGTCCGAAGTAATTCCATAAAATCCTCACTCTTCATTTTATTCATTTATTTTAATGCTGTTAATTTAATGACTTTCAATGCAAACGCAAATAGAGGCAGGATGTATAATATAATATAATCCAACATATTCTTTAAAATAAATTCAATGCAAAATTTTAAAAAGCGGCTGATATAATAAAAGTCAAGCATTTTATGTGTCTCTGTGGACGTGCAATGTATAAATTATAAAGAAAGAAAAAAAATAGGTGAAGTTTGAATGTGCAGGATAGAACTTTATATAAATAACAGCAAGTTGCATGTGGGATTCACATACTTTCATACATTATTAACATTTTTTTATCGATTCTTTAATAAATTTGTAAAAAGCATGTTAATAAATCTTAAAATATTTAACAAATTAAATTCCAACAAAGTTTAATATTAGAACTGCATAAAAAGCTGATTATAGATGATCGAGGGGGTTGGAACATTATAAAACGCCTTATTAAACCATCAAAGAGGGAGCATAATTTAATATATAATGGGAAAACTCTATTTCCACTTATAACTTCAACGGAGCAATCTAATTCATCAAGAAATCTTTCACTAAATTTATTCATACAATCTGGTTTAACATTTTTAGGCCGAAGATAAAAACAATCTTTTTCTTTTTTGATACAGAATATATAGTTATTACATAATCATTTTGTTTAAATATCCTCTTAGTAGTATCATTTTCCACGGTTCGAACATTTCCTAGTAAAAACTAAGAAAATAAATAACAAAATACATTTAGTAAATAAACTATACCACTTTATTTTAACTACTCAAACACAATAGTTACAGTTACACCAACACTATTTAATAAAAATTAATTAGGTACATAATAGAAAATAAACATTAAAAAAAATTTAAAAACTGCAAATGAAATTTTTAACAGAAATAAAAAAGAAATGCAATTATAATATGAAAATTGCATAAAGGAAACAATTCGCATGGAAATATGTTGGGAGTATTTGATTGGTTTTAATGAAATTTTAAACTACCCTTACACGATATGAATAAACAATTATCTTTTATTTAATGGCGATATGCATGGAATTAATAAATGGATATTCAAATATGTTTGCAGGTTTTTCATGCCAATTATTATTTTATGTAGTGGAGTTATTTGTTTGTATGTGAATTTTTGTGAGGGATGTTACAAGAGGAGTTACGTAAATTTCTCTGCCATGCTTCGGTGAAGTTTCCGCATTTAAGCATTTTCAGTATCCTTGCATAGTATGCATATGGGAAGTACGATGCTATGTAGTCACAGGATAAAGCTTTGATCTATTGATAGTGCGATGAGAACTTGAATTGTTTCCTGCACGCCCCAATACTTTTTAATGCTGTACAAACAAAAGTTATTATTTAAGCAGAACTAAATCAATACTTTCTATACTTCTCGAGTTTTATCAATTTCAAATGCCCAACAGGAAATAATTGATGCGGAAGAAATTAATTAGTACTTTTTCATTGATTAAAAGAAGAAGAAAAAAGGTTCACATTTGTGTTCATTCGTAAAATACAAGCAAAATCATATGATTTTCATATGTACAGAAGTAAAATCATTCAAACTATAATAATAATAATGTTGGTAATGATCTAAAGAAAAGTTTCAGGTAGAAAATTATATTTTGCATTTTGTTTTTCAATAATTTTAAAAGAATAACGAGTAATGGTGCAACGACCACGTGTAACTATGGTGCATACAGCGGACGGATGCTACTTGATTGGCCAGTGAACCGGACGGTCCTATTCTCTCATTTTTTATAACAGAAACTATAAAAAGCATTATTTCACGTATTTGTCAAGCAAATTTTACCAAAAATTAACTTTATTCCAATAACGCCTATATATTTAAAGTAATAAAAAATGATAGGTCAAAGTTATTAAATTAAATTTTAATATACTTAAATGGAATTTAAATGGAATGCATCAATTGATCAAGCATATGTTCAATTGAGCCGCATTCGCATCGCTACTCAAATTTCTATTGTAGAACAATGTTTGGAATGTCATACGCTTATTGGTCTTGTAGTTTCAAATAATTCAATTAAAATTTGTAGGATTACATTTGAATAAAACATCTTGCAAATACACAAATATGTAAAAGAGAATCAATTTAATTTCACCAAATGAAAATTGTGAAATAATTAGAAAAATAAAAGAAGTTTCCCATTAACTCATTTTTCTTCAAATAGAAAAATAAGAAATAATTCGAGGTTCGTTACTTTTAATTTGGTACTAGCAAATAAAATTAAATGGTAGTAAAAGTGGAAATTTATATGGAAATTTGTGTTTATTCTTTACACGTTTTAATGTTTAATTAACAAACAATTTTCTTTTGTTGCAGGTAGGGTTGAATATTACAAGAAAACTTTTTTATTTGTGAGTATGCAAATTTCATTTAAAATTCTTCTATCTGGAAAAAAAATGAAATGAAAATATTTTAGCAAATAAATTATTCAAACATAAGAAAATTTGATATCGAAACATGTGGTTGCGAAAATCAATCCCGGTTTAGATTTAACCTAAAAATATTCCTTATAGATTTATAATAAATTCGTTTTCCTTTCCGCAATCTACTCGCTTTTCAATTTGCCGCTTATCCCTAGCCCACGCTAACATCCCATAAACAATGCCGTTTTAAAAACGGCTTTTGCAAATCTCCGCCTTTATTTATTGTAATGTTTTCCTTCTAGCCTTCTACGCCCTAATAGAATGTTTTTTTGTGTCTTATCATTAGTTACGGCTTCTTGTTCTCCGCAAAAATACATTTCAATCGAATATCGTAACAACAAACAAACCACTAACACACAATCACCACTTTTCATATCATAAATTTTATCAATATAACAATAATATACATAGATTCTAGATTAATATTTTTCAATTATTATATTATTAATAATAATTATTTAAAACACAAATTTATAACTAAGAAAATTATTGTAATCTAATTGAGTAGTTATTTTATAGGAAGCACAATAATAAAATAAAATAAAAAACATTTTTGAAAAACTCATTATTATTATATTTAGTGATTTGCAAGGTAAAACATAATTAAATATACAGTAATTATGTAAATTAAGGGAATCAATATAAATGTTAAATTGTAGTTGTATTTAATTGATTAAAATCCTTGTAACCACTTTTCTGCATTGAACAAATAAATTCGATTGCATTACTTAAATTTAACAAAAAAAGAAAATAGAGAAAAAAGCGAAGGAATTTAATTCGGCCTAGGAAAGTCGAAGCTTGCGGATTAAATTTGTTAGGGAAAACTTTCCATTGTAGGAATTTCCTTTTTGGTGTCCCTATTTTATTCAGTAAGCAGAAAATGAAATTACCTGCAGCTTTATTCATTATGTTGACTTTTTAGCAACTCGACCATATTCTTACTAACAATATTACAGTATTTATTGTTAGAAACTTGAATTGGGATTAAATTATAAATTTATTTATGCTAGAGATTTTTGCAGTAATATTATAACTATTTACAAAATTAATTTAGTATTGAAATTTTTTTAATACAAGTGCATTAAGATAATTGCTATTGTCAACTTTTCGAAATTCGGGAAATGAGCCATTACTACCCTAGGTTAGTAATGAGCTTTGCATACTTGATTGCATACGTTTAGGTATTGTGACACTTAGAAAAAAAAAACACTTGTTTGAGAAAGTAACATTTCGAGCCATTTTAGATGCAATAAAATAAATGTCATTTTTCTGTTAGTAGAATATAAACTTCTTGTTATCAAATAAAATTATTCCTCCTATAAGTTATTTGCGGTTTGTAAAACTGTAATAATAAAGTAAAGTTTAATACGGATATAAT
The DNA here is from genome assembly GCA_027574865.2 of Coproporus ventriculus. Taxonomy (NCBI): domain Eukaryota; kingdom Metazoa; phylum Arthropoda; class Insecta; order Coleoptera; family Staphylinidae; genus Coproporus; species Coproporus ventriculus. Next base: position 3,223 of record JAODAH020034823.1, on the reverse strand, counting down.
TTATAAATAACTGTAATTTGAGTCAGATACAATGCAAATTCATTAGAAATAATTCAGATAGTTTTGTGTTTGCATGTTATACAGAGCTGAACGTGTCTACTGGGATAAGTAAATGAAAGGTAATCGGGGTGTAGAGGATTATCTTTATCCCATACTCGGCATAGCTGATTACACTAGTTTAAATTCAATATCATCGGGACTACCTTAAGCACATACCCTTAATCTAGCTACGTAATGTTCAATTAGTGCTGTGTCACGTATTCCCTCAGATGGACTTCGTATTTGTGGTAATCTGTACCTTAAGTAACAAAGTTCTACATACAGAATTCCCCACAAACTTTTTTAATTAATTACTTTGAACCCGATTGCAATATTAAATAGTGTGAATGTCATGAACTGTGCCTGTGTCATATGTATGTGATGTAATATTGTAGGTGAAGTTTCATATATAATAAAGAGCACCGGTGCGTAAGATGATATCCAGGGGACATCACGTCTGAACCGTTACACTATAAGCTTCTGCACGCGAACCATTTCCTGTCACTCCAGGGTATAATTCTTATAAATTTTAATTTAATAAAATATTTATATATTTGTGAAAAATAAAGCGCTGGAAATATGTCGACAGTGGAAAAGTGGAAATACACCCGACGGTAATAATAGTGTTCTTCCCTTTTTCTACCAAAATGATGTAAGCCTTTCTCTTCCTGCAGATTTACAACACTTTCGCGGGTTTGCTGTATCTTTTTATATCAAAAAACCTCTTAAATGTACCAAATCTCTCAATGCACTTATCTTTTTTTATTCGTATCTGTCTTTTTCGTGCTGAAGTGGGATGCTTGATAAAACTGATTCTTAAATTGAATATATTTTCAATATTTTACAACCTACGCCTCTTTTTTTATAGACTCGGTAGTAAAATTGGGATAACAAGAAGTGTTGACACAATTTACTTACTTATCAAAATTTTTTTATGTTAGGGGTCCCTTTATTCCTATAAAAAAAACTTTTCGATGCATCTGAAATGTTATTAATAAATTACCATTCGTGCTTCTTTGTATTCAAGGTTTGCAATTTAAATATTTAAGGGTCCATACTTAATGTGAAGTAAGTCCTTCTACCCCTCCTTTTACATTAAAGCTTTAGAAACAGCTCGCTATAACTTATATTGTAATGTAATCTGAAAAAGGACTACATTAAATTTTGACACGTCAGGTGGTTCTGAAATGAGTTTGCATAGTTTAATGGAATTACTGCCGTTACAACGCAATAATTTTAATTTATTTCAAGTACCGACGCTTACATTTTTAATGAGATTCATTTTTAAATTTCCTATCATAAATTGATCATGTTAAAACTTAAATTTTGTAAGGAATACATTTTTAAGTTTCATTTCAATTAAATTATAATGTTAACAGCAACTACACAAATGCAAGAATGGAATCAGACTGTTATGTTATCCCATTCGATACATTCAAGATTTTACAGAGATGGTCGAAGGAAGTACTTTTATAGCGATAACTTCACTTTTTGACATGTCCGAATGACGTTTGGTCTCAAGAATACTCCATAACTTCAGTTTTTCGTGAATTATATAAAAATATATTCAATTTTTTTATTCTAATGTGAATAATTATAATCATTACAACCAATGAATGGAACGGAATTGTAAAAACTATCTGATTCAGTTCGATTTTCGGATCCTCTCCATTAACAAAAGGGCATTTAATTGAACATCGTTGTACCATTTTGTCCCGAGTTTGTAATAAATCACAGGACGATTTTTCAATACGTCCTTTTTGAGTGAATTTATACGAATTCCACTATTTCCATTCCGAACAATTTTCTTTTCTACGCACCAGTAAAACCGCACTAATTATTTATCTGTTCAGGATAATTAATTAAAAGCTATTCTTTCTATACTTTTTTCTCACAATAAAACCAAAGGAGATATATCATTTCTTAGTTTAATTGAGTAAAAAAAATCCGGGAACGCATTTAACTTGGTTATTTATTGCATTCCGGAAGATTAATAAAATACCCACTAAAACCATTAATTTAACAGAAAAAAAACGACCCTAGATAGTGGTGATTGCTAATTTTTACTTTACATTACAATTTTATTCAATACGTTATGAATTTTTGATTGTAAAAAGGTTTTATCAATTCCTCTTGAGTGAATCGATAAGATTATAAATTTCCGAAGATTGAGGAAATATGGGGTAGGTAAAAATAACAAAGGGTGGATGCGTACGTGTATGGATTTAAAACATTTCGCAAAATTTGACTAAACGTTTGAATAACGGAGTGGTGAAAATGGGGATAAAGAATTCTGCATGAATCGGCACGTCTTTTAGCGCGCTTTAAAGGTGCCCGGATATTCTTGCAAAAGCGCGTTGGTCACGTTCATACAGAGAACTTTAATAAAAGTGTCATTTGTAAAAAAAAAGTTGGGGAAAAAGTTATCTTCTACAGATAAATCTTTGTGCCATTGCAAGCGACATATAGTAAATTAAGAATTAAATTATTGTCGCGTACTTTATTAGTTGTAAATCAAAAAAATTAGTTTATGGAAGCTTTTAAGAAGCGCAAAGAAGCACTGAACCACTCCCAAACTTTTCAGAAGTTAATGTATAATAAACGATGCAGCAACAATGTACAAGTCCTTCAAGCTTCAAGATAACAGAAATTCCTGTTTCTATCTAAACAACAATTCATCATCGACCTATATATGCAGTTTACATAGTTATGTTACCTCCCCTTCACATTGAATGAAGCGATAAGGTATCATTTAACAACAGATTCAACTCTCCCCCTCTTCTAACAAAATTCCAAATTTGAAAAGAATCCCTACTATCCAATTTTCTCCAATTAGTTTGTTGCAACAACTTGAATTTGAATTTGGCACAATATTGAACTATCCGATTAAATTGGGAAACATTGTGAATAAACATTTGCCCACTGTATTGTTTGGTCATTATTTGATTAAATGATTACGATTATGAACGAAGTTAGTAGAGTAGCGCATGTTGATTGCATTCGAGATTTCGCGTTTTATGGATATTGGATTGTAAATCCAGAACCTTTCAATTTATACCGAACGTTTTAGCTACGAACAATCGTGAATTAGATCTTCTGTTTAACTAACAAACACAAACATCTACGTTTAGTACCAATTATCTTTTAGGGCCTAGAATTACTTTATTAATTCGTCTATTTAGTT
>JAODAH020034776.1:0-15599 GCA_027574865.2 Coproporus ventriculus | reverse complement strand
TAAATAATTTTTGAAAAAACACAAAATTCGCGATACTTTTTGAACACACCTCGTACAGGGAGTCTTTTTTAGCGTGACCATTAAAATTTTTTGTACTTCCACTTGAGATAAAAATTTGAAAAAATCACTGATATATAGTTAATTAAGACGGATTGAAGTAAAATATTTCGAAGTCGAAGTTAAGTTAATTTTTTTTAATGGCAATTACCATTTACGTTTGCATTTCTGAGTACTACGTTGAATTCTGAATTCAATGCACCAGAATTGTCATAATCTAATTTTGATAGTTTTTGAGATATTCAATTATTTTTTCCAGAAATTGTATTTTTAAGGGTTCATTTAAAAATTGATATCTCGTAAACTATTTAAGATTTTTTGTGATTTATGTTTTATTCAATTTTTGAAGGTTCAGCCAATCTTTTGTGGTATAAAACATACGATACAAATAGTCGGCCTTTTTTTAACGTCGACTTCCGGTATTTCCGGAAGTGATACAGTTCGAAAAATATTTTCCTTCAATCCGTCTTAATTGCCTATATCAGTGAATTTTTTAAAATTTTTATCTCAAGTGGAAGTACAAAATCTTTTAATGGTCGCATTAAAAAAAAACATCTTACATATAATTTCTGACTGCGAGAAAGTTTATAGGAAATCTTATTTGGTGTTTTTCTTAAAATTTGTTATGGTTGAAAATTGAAAAATTAAATAAATAATGTAAATAATTTAGGCAGTATTAGTTAAGCGGTGTGAAGGACCCTGAGTATGTAGTTTCGTTATGGACAAGTGCTACATTAGCTGACCATTGTAGGACCGTGGAGTGTATAATTTCAGAACAGTCTCACGCCTCTATTGTAAAGCTGACAGTCTGAATTGCATAACGGTTCCTGTTGGACAATGGATACTAATTTATACGCGAGACTGTTCTGTTGTTTCTTTGTTTCGATCCCAAAATATCCCTCTCATTATTACATATTTATTGTTTGTTTTCTTTGAATTTTCTAACAGTTTTCACTAAAACCGCTTCCCTTCTCGTTTTGTTGCGTTTTATATCACTTCATAATATTATCATAAAGTTGAAAATATCATTTTTATCTTGTAGGAAAATGTTTTAAATTTAAATGTGCCCGGCGCATCCACCAATTATTTAAAATGTGTACTTACAGTCAACGCTAACTTTGATCCTTTTACTGACACTTGGGGGAACTCCATTACTTGCTATACACAAGTATGCTCCCATGTCAAGTCTAGATATTCTTATTAACTCCAAAGTATCTCCTTCCCACTCCAGCACTGAAAGGAAAATAAATAATTAGTAGAAATAAAATTACTCGATGTTTTTAAGTACAGATAATTAGATTATTACAGATTTAATTTTATGCTCAATTTCACATAATTAAAAATTATTTTCTTGTTAATCAACTTTCTTTAAGTCAGTTTAAGATTTTCACATTTTTAATTTGGAACAATAACAAATTGTAAAATTTTGCTTCCATATGATAACATGCTTCAGAAATCATCGCACTTTTATTTATTTTCTTGTTCCATACGCATAAATTATTCAAAAAAAAAAAATAAATAAATAAAACAAGTCCTCTTTTCAGTTTTCATTGTTTTTAAATATTTTCGATTTACGTATTCTTTAATCTTCTGGTGGTTTACCGAACGATTATAATCAAAAAAAGTTTGAAGTGAACGTTTTATATCATCTTAAATCTTCTACTTATTTATAATCGGACGTAAGAAGTAATTATTATCCTTGAGCATTATTGTTCCACAATAAAATTAAAGCATGATTGTATTTGCATCTACTTAACCTTTCTTATTTCTAAAATAATAAATTTCCTGGAAAGAAAATTTATTTTATATTTACATTAGTTTATTCTGGGAAATTTTCAATAATTACTCATGCATAGATGATTGCCATAATCCGTTTATTAAATTTTCCTATTGCTGTCTACAAGTCAACTAACGAATCTTGATTCAAAAGTATATTTTTAACATTTTTCCGAATGTGATTTTATGTATTCCATGATATTTTGAAATTTACAAATATTATACATATAAAATATACAAAATAACAAATATTAGTGATTAGTATAGTAGGATTAAGCACCAAATAAATATAAATATAAAAGACTGAGCCAGTTTTTTTGAAAATCAGCGACTACACTATACAGGCCATGTCAAACAATTTTAATTGCACGTCATCACTACTATGTGACGCCACATCCGTGCAATGTCGCCAGCTTGTTGCAATGTCGCAGCTTGCAATATTTCTCCCTATTTATGAAACGTAAAACAATTAAATAATTACCAATTGACAGATAATTTCAAAGTTTTACACCACAACACTTGAGAAGTGAAACAATGGATTTGTGAGTGCCATTCATAAAACATAACTGTATCTATCTATCTTCCTGGAAAACTCTTTTGCAAGCATTTTAAGTGCATTTTACATGTCTGCTTTCCTTCTACTCCGATTCAGTGTACAAAAAGAAATCTTTTTCAACAAGTAAACTCTATTGTTTGTTTAAGTTAAAATGAAGCGATGTCGAAAATATTAATTTTGCCAAATTTTACCCTTGAAAATTTTTACTAGCTTGTTTTTTATTTTAACATTTGGGGTCTACCAACATATTGTTATTCTCTTTCACTTTGCTGCCTTCGTAAAGGCTTTCTATATATCTCTATCGATTATTTTTATTGTACTTAAACTTATTACAATTGAAAAATGGGATCAAAAACGTATCTTATGTCCATTCAGAAAATGTCATATTTCCAACAGCGAAAGAATTTTTATATCCGGTTTGATAATTTTGGAGTTATCTTTTGTAAATTCTTAACTTTTATTTCTTTATTATAATAAAGTAGGTAATGAAGATTATATGTAAGAGATGAGATTTAATATAGAAATGGCAAATGTAGCTTCTAGTTCCTCTCCGAATAATTGAATAAAAAACACATTTTGAATAGGTACTATTAAAAACAAGTTTTATAGCATCCATAAAATCCCGAAAAGGGAAATAAATAAATAATATTTATAAAAAATCAAATCTCCCCTTTTCACATCCACAGATTTTCCAAGAGAACAATCATATTACGGCTCACCATCAATCATTTCGCGTTGTAGTTTATTATTTATCCTTTCGCCCCTGTTTAAGATTTTATTTATTTTACCATATTCATATACGTATAATGAAAAAGAAATCTTTATCTTTTTTATCTCATGAAAATTTTAATTAAAATGCATTAAAATTCCGGTTGGGTATCAAATGAAAATTTCTCTTTATAGTTTCTCCATTTACAAGTGTCAGCCATATGGGGCTCAAAATTTCAGGAGGTTTACTGTGCCATTGCAGTGTTTAAACCCTGGAGGTATTAGTGAGGACGAGGGTCGCGTGTTCGTTTTTAAATTATTTCTAAACCGTTCCCCCAAGTAACGCAACAATTGAATTTCACATGAAATTTTCGCCATCGATGAATTTAAGACATGTTCATAAAATCCCATTTCTTCAACTATTCTTATTTTATTTTATATTTAGTGTAAATATAATTGCATATTCATGCAGATCTAGCAAATGTTGGTATACATTATGCTCTAAATTGTATTTGCATAGAAATTTGAATTTAAAATTAATTGTAACAATTGGCGCCCACTTTAAAATACCCAGCTTTCGTGAATATTCCTTCAAGAAAATTCAAGAGCTATTTTCATTGTTTTTGATTGTTCTATTTAATTAACTGCAATTATTCTATAAATAAGCTCAGTATTTAATAAATATACTGCAAAAATATTAATCGTTTATTTCTTGGTATATTTTAGTTTTTCTTTCATATATAAAAATATTACTAACTCAAAAATATTGTGTAAGCATGTTATTGAAATTATATAATAAGAAAAATATTTATTTCTCCGACATACTGCATAATTTTGTTTAAAATCACTTTTTTGTCGATGTTTAGATTTGTTTTATGAAATCTTTTGTCTTCTTTCGATTTTAGCTAGGGACCACATCAAATAACTGTTCATGTCTTACTTTTCAGTATTTTCTCATCCTTTCCTCCGTCCAGGCTGCACCTCTCTTCTTTATTGATCTGAATTATCCTCTAGTTTCTATTTATTTTTCGATAATTTTCATTTCTTCTTAATAAACTTTGACAGTATTTTCTCTGATAGGTTTCGTTCAATAGACAAAACTGATTCTTGCTTTCTAGATTTATGTTACACCTGTACCAAACATCTTTACAAAAAGAAAAGCATTTGGACCTCATGTTTCGACTTTTGTTTTTTTAACAATTTTTAATTTTCTGTTTCTTATAACTTTAAGAATATACGCTATTGTGTACTTGTGGGGCAAGCTTTATACAGCTAGAGAAGTATCTACCTATAACAATCACACGCTAACCTTTATCCGTTACTAAAAGTAGGACACTATTGACTCCTCCCGCTATACAGATATTTGTAATTAATAATAATTTACCACTAAGTCCTCAAAAAATTTTAAGTTGAAAGTAGCTTATACTTTTTGTTAATTTTGCATTTAAAGAAATAAAATTTTGTTACATTTCTTTAAGTCCGTTTTATCGCTAAAAGTTGATGTTCTTTTTATTGCTAATAATACGGCATTTCGATCCCGTATTCTTAATATTTTCAGTTTGAGGAAAAGAATAACATTTTTATTAAGACCCTTAACATTTTTTAAACAATTTAAAAGACAATTGTATTGTTAGTTACTGAACGCAGGTTCTGGTGTACAATTAATATATTTTGTAACATATCTATATATTAAATAGTTAACAAAAGTAGTAAACTTGTAAGTAGTAAGTGCAGTTTTTACAGGAAAGAAATAGGAATAGCATTACAAATAGGGAGTTAGAACCTGCAGTGTCACGAAAACAAAAAAAAAGGAAATCAGTTTCTAACGAAAAGGCAATATATTGTGATTGTGGTAAGTAAAAAGTTTTATAAAAGCATTCACCAACCAGTAAGTGTCTTGTTTATGGAGATCTTGGAGTTATCGTCTCTTTTCCACTTTACACTGGGTTGAGGGGATCCCGTAGCTCGACAGGTCAGCGTCTCGTTGGCGCCTTCTCGGACAATAACATCACTGCTACTCAAGGAATCATCGATATTTGGAGGCACTAAAAAATAAAAATAAAATTAATTTAGTTGTAAGAAAACGTTTATGTCGAAACTGAAATCTTTCATGTTGTTGTGTTTATATTATAGAATTATAACGTGGGAACAAGCTAATATGTTAGTGCATTGGATGAGTACATAATAGTTTATTTGTAATAACGATTTTGAAAATAACTTTCTTGGGAACTGCAATATCAAAGCCTTAAACTTCTAAAGGGAGATACGAAACAAAACTGGTAGTAAATATTGTAATTCCCTTGGATTGCATCATAGTAATAAAATACGAAGTTTTGTTTTGCGACCAGATCCCTTGGATTCGAGAGAAACTCGGATCATAAATTTATCTATACGACAATCGGTTTCGGAATTATTGCGTATATTTTTACATAGTTTCGTTATGTTTATTTAGTTGAAGTGATATTACTGTTTTCTTCGCGATATATGTATATATGGGATTATTTAGTAGAGAGGTGTAACGATCGAAGGAAAACGAGAAGGTGGAGTAAAAGCAGCAGCCTGTAACATGTGCGTCCCAACTTGTTAAATTATACGGCTATGACAAAACCGGCTCGTCTTTATGCATGGCACGTTTCAGATTAGCCACGATGGCTACTGAAGTCGCTGCTTTTTCAAAGTTAGCATTGCATGTCCCTATTTAGACCGGATACAGCAATCCCACCGCCTCCTAAGGATCGATCAGCAGTTTAGAGCAATTACAATACTTCGATTTTTGTACGGAATTGCGAAAGCGTGGATGTTAAAGCGTATAACGATAAGATCACAAAGGGTGGCTCTTTTGGGAAATGATTCTAAGAAGATGAAGTTAGTGTGGCGGTGTAAATCAGACGGGGGAAGCGAAGGAAGTTGGGTTATAATCTGCTAGCCCTTATCCGCTATTGACAAGGCACCTCCTATGCTGTTTCTGCCACCGCCAACGGATCATAGCGGCGTGAAATCCACTCCGGATCATCTGCTCGACAAGGAACCATTTCCGAAGATCAAAGACATTATTACACTACCTGTTTGATTACGAAAGAGGAATTATCAACGCTTATTCTCAGAATAACTTATATATACTTCACTTAATAAAATTACACTTCATCAAACATACAAAAGATATCTCGACCCAACATTTACAATCAGAAAAATCATTCTCGCTCTATCAACTTGTTGCGCTTTACTTTATTAATTATTCATTACAGAGTCTAATCAATAATGAACCCGAGCTTACAACTAACTACCAGACGAACAAATATTATACAAAATTTAATGAATACAGAATACATTTTGTTTTATTTTGTTTATTCGTTTCGCCTTGATTGATTGAACTTTTAGATGGTAGATGATTAAAATTTAATTTCAAATTTCACCTCAACATTGTAAAAAATTTTTCATTTATAACAAAGGCTGCAAAATGTTTTATTTTTATTTTGCAAGGCGCTTTTTAGAAAAAAAATTGCAAGCTATAAATTCTCAATTATTTAATTTGTTTTTCAATTTACTACAATTTAAGATACTAAATAAATATTTCAAATGTAAAAATGAAATTGCAAATAAAAAATTTTCAGCTCCAGTGGGATTCGAACCTACGTCACTCAATCTCGGGTAGAGTGTATGACCTCTTGACCGTGGAGCTGGCTCGCTTTTATTTTCTATTTAAATGAGTATACTTAAAATTAGGATTTAATGTCACATATTTCACACATTTCAAATGTAGATACAAAAATATAATAACCCTCTTATAATATTTAGTAGTACTGACTATGATGATATCAAGAAATGATCACGAGTTAAACTATACTTATTGATCTAACTGGTGAAAAGAAAATCGCAGCGGCCTAGTTGTGTCTAAAATATTTCAGAAAAGCTGATTGTTTCTTTCTAGAAGTTTGTATCCGTGATTGCAAGAATATAAATAACATTCGTGCATTTTGTTTTCAAACCATTTGGTTTTTTTTTGCTAGATTCGCATTATGTATTTTATTTGCCTATGGTATGGTGTAATATGTCTATAATTTTTATATGAACCTATAAAACTTTTAATACATTGTTAAATTGTGTGGAAACAAATATTCTAAATAAAAGCAAATAAATATCTTATTCAAATACTAAAAAGAACTGCAACAACAGCCAATGAGGAAAAACTAAAGTAAATATGACAAATCTTGTGGTTCACCTTAACCATATTTATCAAAAAATAAATGCCAGGATAATAAAGCATCAGAGATCGCTTAATAAACTGTCGATGTTATACTTCCAACAATTTTTATTGCCATTCTTATATGTCCTGGCCAATTTGCAAATAAATCGACGATGGTAGGGCAATTAAGCTTTAAATTTTGATGACCTCAGTCTAACAGACAAAAAGCTTCTTCCATCTTGTGCAAAATTGTCGATCTTGAACCTAAGGGCGACTGTTCCGATCACCAACCCAATGGATACTCAAGAAAAGAGGTTCTGTTAGTGATATTAAACCGACTAAGCGTCGGAAGAATCTTAAAACAGCCCCTTCTAATATAGTTTTTTTCCCTTTTCAAATATGAAATGGTAAAGCCAATATTCCGTAAACCCCAAAAACTGCTACAAGCACGGCAAATGCCTTGAAAACCCCTAAAAAAGAAATTTTCATCAACCCAAAAATCTTTGTCTAATTCAGACCTAAAACGTTGATGTGAGGTTCAAACACAACTAACAGCCAACAAAATTAATTTTCCTTGTGCTATCCAATGCCAATACTTCATCAACATCTACCGTATTCTTAATACGATGTCATTTGAATCAAACAGTTTCTAATTTAGCATGGTTACTCAAGTAATGTGCACCCACTCCTTTTCGGAAAAAACACGAAAAGTTACTATGCAGAGTATCTTTCAATCTTACCACCATTTCTAAAGTCTTTGCCACTCAAGGTTACACTTTCATTAACCTAAAGAGACTAAGTGAATCTAATAAAGGGCCGCTTCTGATATCGTTAACGAAGCTAAAAATATTTAAACAAGACCAACTTAGTACCACAATTGCTAGCAGACACTCCAAACACTTTATAAATAAAAATATATATATAATGCACTTTGATTGCATCATAACGCATATGATGACCTAGAAAAGAAATTATTTCCACTAACTTGTAGATTATTTGTTCCATTTAGAAATGAATATAGTTTATTGGATCCTAAATCCTTATTAAAGCCGCTATCTGAGTCCTCTTTTAGGGACTATGAGCATATAATTATATTTACCAAAAAGATATTAAGCTAAATATGCAAATTCAGAGAACTAGCTGTATCTAGACAATCAGCAGAGTAAATAAAAAAAAAATAAGATCAAAATATCTATTAATGGTTTTTAACGTTGAGCTTTACTTAAAAAAATATCTATTTTTATAGAATTGCATTAGTTTTATTGTAAAAATTTTAGTTTTTAAAGTTTTGATCGAAAACAATCCATACAGCGCCAGAGTTTTGTTTGCATTTTGAATAGAGAAGTAGCTAATTAATGAATTCTGTATATTGTTACAAAGTTTTGTAATTTACAAGTATCATAACAATGAAATATCGAATTTGGAGTTTCACAAAGAAAAGTAAGAAAGTATGTTCTCTAATCAACAGAGGTAAAGTTATGATTTAATTATTTATAAAATCAACAACCGGTATGGTCCAGTGAATAAGTGGAGTTCTTTTACCCTCTTTCGTGAAGTGTATTTGCACTTAGGGTTTAATTGAAGTAACCACCCCCAAGAGGAGGCAATTTAAATTGCAGAAGAAATCAATAGAGCCAATTAATATTAAGATTATCAGCTATAATTGGGACAAGGTGATTAGTGTTGAATGGTTATTAGTTGGTTAAATGGTGGAAAAGTGAAATTATCGGACCCGTCACAGGACCCGTCACAAGTGTTGACAGTGAGGTTCTAGGGTTGCATTAATTCCGGAGCTAAACGAAATTCAGATTTAGTGATAGGCCACATCGAATAAAATAACCCCAACCATAATGCTTCCTTGTTCTTGGGGTGCTAAGGAAAGCGTATATGAGATGAAATTTAAACACTTTCTGGTTACCTTGAGTGTTTCGCGGTTATGATAATGATTCAAAATTCAATTAACTGGCGGGTGGAGTGGCTGCGATTGTGGTATGCTAGTGTTTGCTTTGAATCTTTTAAGGTAATTTAGTGTATCCTCCTAAAAACCCAATTACGTTACGTTCTCGTAATTAGCATAAACGCTTACTGCAGTAACGTTCATTACTCGTAGTGTTAACCTGAGATTGCGTGTCAATTTGTTGAAAAAGAACATTTAATACATGTGGAATGAATTACCTGTTATTAGAATTGGTCGAGTCAATTGGAAGTTTCGGGTTCGACAATAGGTTACATTTAACCACATTGGCGGGGAGCTTAATGAAAGCTCTCGACCCTCGAGAAGAAATACGGCCGCAATCAAGTGGACCTTTAATGCGTCCAGGAATTGTGAGGGACATGGCCTGTTTCAATTCCTTTCCGGTCGGCCAATCAGTACTGAACCGAGTGGAGAACTCAGTTAACTAAACTACTGCTCATTTTATATCTCCTCTATTACTTTATTTTTACCTCTTGCCGATTTTTATAATTTCCGGTCAAAATCTTGATAAAATAAACGTTTGACTTACTATTTTATACACTTGATTGTCATAAAGTTGATTAAAGTAACTTGAATGTGTTTTAATTTTCACACAAGTTACTTTACGTATTTTATTTCAAAACAATGTAAGGAAATAAATTTTTTTATACATATTTAAATTATTACTCAAAATATGTTTAAATACTACCTCAACATTATCATTTAAACTACGTATCTTCTTAATAATCTATTAACAAAAACTTATTGTTTAAATTTTATGTCCATTTACTAGAATGTTATGGAAATGTTTCAAAGAAATAAGGCATTGCACCTTTTGTTGAAGGGGGATTTTATTAATGTGTTTCGACTTTTTGGATAATCAATAGAAAACATTAAATTGGACAAATAAAAAATCTAGTTCCATCTTCATAACAACTGATCTGGACAATATTTCCTGACAATTTCGTGAAATAAGATCTAGCAATAAAGCATTCTATATTAATAGAAATTTTTAACTCAAAATATAGTTTGCCAATTTACTATCTTCACGAAGAAAAAAAAATTAGACAGAAAAATGAAGTATAATGTAAACTAATTTTATAAGTCCGACACGAGCAGATGTTTCAATTTCAAAAAGTCTTGGAAAAGTTTTTAAAGGTCGAGAATATGTTTAGAAATAATTTGGCGAAAAAAAGCGATTAAACAGTTTGCAAACCTTAATACGTTACACGTTGTTATCATGAATTATTTAAATTTAATAAATACAAGTATTCTTGTTATTATGCAAAGCTGAGAGATTATTTGAGTCGTCTTTTGGAGAAGAATTTTAATTCTTTGTAAGTTGTTACGGTAGCGCATTATATCTCTTTTATTTTCATTTGTGGTAGCGACGGTTATTTTAGCTTATCCAATCACCAGTTTGAACTTGTCAGTATGTGTATATTGTTGCAGGCCACATTGCAGTAATTTGGGGTTATTTAATGCGGTGATTCTGATTCTATTTATATAATGCAATTGAGTTTGTATTTTACATAACGGCAGTTGGATAATTTGTGATAATAACGGAACAGGGGAAGGCAATTAAAGTGTAATCAGTAATAATATCTAGTATTAAATTTCAATAAAAGAATCGTTTAGTATTAAGCTTTAGTTTCACGTATAAGAAAGGTGCTTAGTATGGACGAAGCATCGATACCTCAAGTGAAATGAAACGTAGAAACATCTTACTTTTATCAACAGAGAAATTCTTAATGAATTCTGGTAGTTAAAAAAGTTTGCAGCATTCGAGCATTGGGTTTGCTGCAGCGAATAATAATGCATGGCTAGAGGGTCAAAGTTCATCTCCAAACCACAAGGGTCTCCTGTCTTGCTCTTCCTAAGGGTAGCGTTCCGGCCATCGAATTCGCATGTGAATCGACTGCCCAATCGAAATTCTAACAACACCGACAGCACTGGTGTATCGAATCTCACCAGTATAAACAAATTAATGACTTTTTCTCATTCCTCACATTTTCTATTTATGTTGTTTTAAAAGCTTTCCGACTTTTAGGGTGGAATTAAACTAAATGAGAATATCCAGAATTCCAATATCCTGCAGTAGATAGGTTAATTAAGAACTATTTTAAATTATTGTTTCATAATCGCTTTGTTAAATCAAAGGCAACAAACTGAATGCTTTTGCTATCCGTTTTAATACAGTCCTGTCCATATCATACATCTCCTTTCTACTTCGCCCTTAAGATTACCGAGTTTAGCTTCCATTATTATTTTCATCATTAAGGGATATTTGATTGAGATGCTGCAGATATCTTTTGTATCCCTTGTATATAAGTCTTTATTATTACTTCATTTTTTAATAAAAATGGATCAACTCCTAAAGATTACATATGTACCAATACTTCTAATAATAATATCTTTAATTCAATTAGTATATTTAAATAATTTTTGATGTGACTATTTGTTGTCTAAACAATCTTAGAATTTTACAAGACGTATAAAAGCTGGTCATTTAAAGGGACTAAGTCTGTATTAATTAAATTATATTGATGTTCTTTTTTCATAAATATTGCTTCTAACGTGTTGAGGTATTTATTATTCGATGGTTTAATTAGAGATGTATTATTGATGTTAAATCCGTGTCAGGTCTCTATGGAATGTTTGGCTATTGCCGATTTATCCAATTCGAAATTTTTTATGTTTTTTATGTGCTCCTTGAATCTGATATCTAAGTTTCTCGTGGTTTGTCCTATGTAGACTTTATTGCAATTTCCGCAATTAATTTTATAAATACCGGATTTTTCACCAGCCGGTGTTTTATCCAATGGATTTCCCAACACTTGATTCAATTTAGTGGTTGTATAAGCTGGTTCTAAACCATATTTATTAAAAAGTTTTTTGATTTTGTGTTCACCTTGAGGGGTGCAGGTAATTTTTCTGAATTTAAATTCTTTATTTTGAGTTGTTAATTTCGTAATATTTATTAAATTTAGCCTTCGTTGTTTGTTTTTAAAGAGTTTTTCTATTTGATTTCTTTTATAACCTAAGGAATTAGCTACGTTAAAAATGTAATTTATTTCTTTTTGTTTATTGTCTTTATTATGTAATCCCTGTATCAGCAGTTAAAATAAATATATCGGTGAGGAATACCAACTTTTTTATTTTTTTATGTAATGTTTTCTTCCATAGTCACTCAACAATTAATTTAATTCTAGAAATACCCATAAATTTATCGATAATGTTATCTTTCACATAAGTTATTTTAACTTTATTGATAAAATCATGTCCACATTAAAAATTTTTTAGGGCAGTAAGAGACTCAGAGCTTTCAATGCATTACACTTTTTGTCCAGTAAAAGAACGAAAAGAAAGATTGAAAGTGATGGAAACCATTAACTTTAAATCTTTGAGAGTACTGTTAAATATTTGTTAAAGAACTTATCGCTGCATGAATTGAAGAAGATCAGATATGAAAATAAATCTGTAAATATCGAATATGTGGTCGTCTTCCTAAACCATCAAATACAAAAATGTGTTTGGAAAATATCGGCTATATCCAAATCTGACTGTGTCCCTTTAAACCATCTGATATGAAAATACAAATTTAGTTACTGTTAAAATGTAGTTAATTCCAGCGATTCGTAAAAAAAAAACGGGTATTTTCTCGGCGACATTAAAAATATTGGTAAATTCTCCTAAAGTAGACATAACGGTATTTCTTTTTACTAGCCTTCGAAATATATTTTTAAAAATCAGTGCTACTACTACCACATTATTTTAAAACTTATCATATCCGATGATTTAAGCTGACGTGCTTCTTTTCATATTTGATATTTTCGTGTGACACTTTCATACCGGACGTTTTTCAGAGGCATTTTTATATGCGACAGTTTAGGTAGACGCGTACATATCTGACGTTTTCCAAGAGTATTTAAAAAGGGGTTCCACGAGGTTCTTCAATTTTTTCTCATATAACCTAGTTTTCACTGTGTCAAGTCAATATGAAATTCGAAAATTGAGCCTTTTTTGATAATGTTTTGAGTGACCGAAACCTGAATAGAAACAAGATAGAGAGTTCGCCTTGGTCGCATTCAAATAGTAATTTCATGTGTTTTCTTCTACCACTAAGTATTTAGAAATAGATCAAGTGACATCTTTGTCAGATCGTCTGAAATAAAATCTAAAAATCTCAGAATTTCGTTAATTTTTAAAGTGAGGTCTGTAAGTCAAATTGTAACAAAATGTGGTCCAACTAGTCTAAACTTCTTTATTTTGGACTCTTCTTTTGAAACCAGATGGTTTTAGGTCAAAAGCGTTTATGGTTTCTGAAATATGGCGCGATCTTTAGAAGTCTGTTTATGCTTTTTTCCCATTTAAATTCAATCCGTTGTTACTGTTGTTTTTATTTCAATTCTAATAATGAAAGTTTAAAGTTTTCTAACAAAGTTCTAACTTTATACAATATTTAGGCAACTAATAACCTAAAACTCTTAAAAACCAAAATCTCAAACATTATTGACCAAGTGCATCGACTGGTTAATTAAATAAACAGAGATCTAAATGCCAGAAGATACTGTTCCGCTGCCTTTCATGACGTATCTCAAGTTTCTGACAAGGTGTGGCATATTGGATTGCAAATTAAGTTAAACAGGCTTCTCCCTCAACCGCACTTTCTGCTATTGAATTCATACATGACAAAGAGATATTTAATGGTTAAACAGTATTATATCTCTTGTATACAGCAGACTTACCAACAACTCGGCTCGCTACCACAGCGACTTTTGCCAACAACACGGCTGTTTTAGCATCCCATGCAGACCTCACATTAGTATCAACAAATCTACAAAACAACCTGAACAAATGTAGCATTGGTTAAAAATATGCCATATCAAGGCATATAAAATAAAATCAACTCACATAACATTCACGTTATGCGGAGAAACATGCCCACCAGTGAGAATATACAACTATGTATCAACTTCCGCAAGCGGACGATACCAAATACCTCGAAATGCATCTGAATCGACGCCTGACTTGGCAGAAACACATATTCAGCAAACGCAAACAATTGGGACTGAAGCTA
Source organism: Coproporus ventriculus (assembly GCA_027574865.2). Lineage (NCBI taxonomy): Eukaryota > Metazoa > Arthropoda > Insecta > Coleoptera > Staphylinidae > Coproporus > Coproporus ventriculus. Next base: position 1,285 of record JAODAH020034776.1, on the reverse strand, counting down.
AGTCAAATGTACTGACTGGTTTATTGGTCGTAAATCAACGCTATCTTGAGATAGCAAACTGTTACTATACAATACCATAATTAAGCCTATTTGGGCGCACGGAATCCAGCTAGGGTACGGCTAGTAACTCTATTATCGCCATCCTTCGGGTGTTCCAAAACAAAATGCTGCGTGACACAGTCAACGCATCTTATTACGTCCCCAACGAGGTCTTCCAACGCGACATCCCTCTAGAATTTGTCAAGGAAGCCATACATCGATTCAATCCGAAATATAGTGAAAGAGTATCAGTACATCCCAATGTCTTAGCCAGTGAGTTAAAAGTGCATGATAGCAAAAAAGTGCGCCGATTAAAACGTCTGGAACCATTTGATCTAAGTATAGGACCCAGAGAAACTTAAACCTTAAAGCTAAGACTGTACAGTGTTATAAATTCTAGATACAAGATTTAGATTTATATTATACTAGCTGACCCGACAGACGTCGTTCTGTCAAAAGCTATTTGACTGTAGCAGTTTGTCTACGCACATGGGAAGTAATGAAGATATAACAGACCTATGTACAGAAATGTAGTGTATTTAGACAAAATAACTTACAAAACTTCATTACAGTGCCACAAACTATCTGTTCTGGTTAAATTCTGGTGATGACCCATATTTGACATTTTTACTTTTGACATTTCACTTTCACATTCCCTCTTTTGACATTTACACTTTTGACATTTACGCTTTTGACATTTTAACTTTCCACATTTACACTTTTAACATTTTACTTTCACATTTTTACTTTTGACATATAAATTGTCAACACAACAATGTCAACAGTATAACATTTCACTGTTGATATTTATGCTTTTGACATTTCACTTTGACATTCAAACTTTTGACATTTTCACTTTTGACATTTATACTTTTAACATTCTCACTTTTGACATTTACACTTAACATTTCACTTTCACATTCCCACTATTGACATCTTCACTTTTCACATTTATACTTTTGACATTTCACTCTTGACATTTATACTTTTGACATTTACACTTTTGACATTTTACTTTTCCGTTCCCACTTTTGACATTTTCACTTTTGACATTTCACTTTCACATTCCCACTTTGACATTTATACTTTTGACATTTCACTCTTGACATTTACATTTTTGACATTTCTCTTTTACATCGCCACTTTTGACATTTTCACTTTTGACATTTTTGACATTTCACTTTGAACATTTACACTTTTGACATTTACGCTTTTGACATTTCACTTTTACATTCGCACTTAATAT
>JAODAH020034702.1:0-10533 GCA_027574865.2 Coproporus ventriculus | reverse complement strand
GAAAATGAAAATGAATATGTAAGCAATGATCAACAGATCATTTTCAAGTTGGTGAGGTCACCATCTCACCGTCAGAAACCAGCTTCGGAATGGTATGTTTCAACTTCCGTTCCGATTTTTCTTAAAGACCTTATTATGATATATGAGAATGGGTACTGAGAAATAATGTATGTATTAATTATTAATGATTTATAGTTCTTGCGAATAATTCATTGATAAATTAATAAAAAGATTGAAAACTTTTTTAATAAGTTTATTTGGGATTTAAAAAAATTTTCAGAGTTCATCCTGTTAAAAAAGTTTTCCAAAAGCACACAGCTGAATACCAAGAAATACTTTTATTACTTTATTTTTTTCATCCAATCTATCTCAAGTTTCACATGAACGTCTTAATCGCAGTAATAAATTAAATAAAAACAATAAAATGAAATATTTAGTGTGTCAACAGAAACACAATTAGCCATATAAAATTTTAATTTCCAATTAAACCGACGCCAGTCTTATTACACATCGCAGCTGATCATAGGCATTCTTCAATAACCTTTTTGAACCCGGCCAATTGGGCTTTATTAAGACTCATTGAGTTCATTAGTCGGAATAAAATGGTGGCAAGGTGCTACCGTCAAGATTATATAATTACAACCAATGGAATGGATATGAAAAATGTGTGGGAGGTTGTAAAAACAAAAATAATTTTCAGGAATGTTTTCGTATTACTTTCAAACTTACTAAATTTATTAATGAGGATAGTCAGAAAAAAAAGAAAATTAAAAAAATCTTTCTTTTACTTTATATGTATAGTAATTCTTCTTTTAGTTTTATATGTGACTTGACATATTGGCAAAACGACAGAAGATTGGTCTAACAAAATCTTATTTTTGTTACGATAAGACTTTATATATAAAATTAATAAGTTAATATGAAAATAAATTCTAATTATTTCCGATGCTATTTAGTAATTACGATCGCAATGTAGAATTATTTGCAGTTCTCATGAAATCAACCATTATGATAATTCGCCATTTTCCTAGTAGTGTAAGTGCGCTCACGCGTACTTATTTAACATAGTGAAATTAAGTCTATTAAGTGTCGCATTACGAATCTGAATTACAGCCTTGACTAATCATTACTTATAAAATATGTAATTCTCATTTTAGTTAACTACAGATCGCATCGTAACTATAATTAATGTGCAATTTACCTAACCATGTTTAAAACAACTTTTTTAATTACACTACTACCGAGACAGAATCGGCAATTATATCACGAGATGATTGAAATTATAAATTATTTTGGGAAAAGAATTTTTATGCATACCAATACTAAATTATATAATTTTTACGAACTTGAAAAATTCATATATGAAATCTAAATGTCTGTGTGCGTATGCGCGTTTGTGGACTCTGTTATCTTAAGGTATTTTTAAATTCTGATTGAAGATTTGGAAAATACAACGAAATCTAGTAAGGCTAGTTCCTTTGTAGCATTTTGATAGCTGCTGAAGAACACCCCGAAATGGAGGCCAAAATGTGACTTTTCTTTCTTTAATTTTGTGCCATTTTGTCAAATAAATAACGGGCTTGAAATATTTGAATCAAATCATCCATGAAATAGGTCGGTTATAAAGCTTATTGTCGTCGTATGCTAACCTATAAAAATGAAATAAAACGTTAGTAACTTCATTTCCACTAATTGTGTCCCGAAAATTATGAACAAAATATCGAAATCTCTAATTTTCAATAATACCATCTCTTTCCAACTAATCAAACCGCCAATTACTTCATCTTCATTCTATACATTATAATCAGAATTAATGAAAACCGAAGAAATTTCAAAAATTTTATTATTCAATCTCTTTCTAACATATACGATCCACCATCGTCACATCTCACTTCCACTCATTGCCAGACGAAAATTAGGAAAAAAATTGTAGGAAAATTTTTAATAGAATTCGAAAAAATTCAAAATTTTCTTTTATTCAACCTATTTCTACCGCATAAAATCTTCCATAGTTACCTATCACTTCTACTATTACCTCTGAGATTCAAATACAAATTTTCGTATTAAATTAAAGATAAAAAAACCAATCCCGGCGAGACTCTGCCTTACTAATTTGCTCTATTTTCAAGTTCGTTTTGGTAATCCTCCTATACATTTTCAACTGGTTTATGTTAAGTTACGATGCTCGGTATTTATCAAAATAGCTTGTTGATTGAATTATTGACTTCATTTCGCTGGGTAAATTGAAGAAGATCGTATGTGTGCACGTCTGTTTTTTTTTTATAAATTTGTAAACATCGTATGTATTTGACTCTGCCTAAACTGTCGGATATGAAAATGCTTTTGAAAAGGATAGGATATGAAAGATTCATATACGATTTCTTATGGACACATTTTCATATTTTACAGACATATTTTCGTATCAGATTTTCTTCAATTGACTTCAAGTTTAACAAGTTTCTTTATTTTTTCGCGATGCATAGAACTTTTTAGTAAAAAACCAGGTATTTATAAAAATTTTATTTGTGAACTGAAAAGTTGAAGAAATCAAACTAAAAGGAACTAATTTTATTTGGCGAAAATTTTTTAAGACTTGGACTTGCTGCTTCATAAACCTACCGAACTGCCGAACTTGAAAAATATGATTTTTCACATCCGTTAGTTATAAAGTTACTGTGGTGACGCCGAGGTAAGTACATCTTTGCGTACATTATGAAATGATACTTTAAAATCAAAATTTATGTTAGAAAAATCCAAATTGGCTATAATTTTGAATATTATTTTTTTAAGATGCGTGCTGTGAAGTTATTTCACGCAATCGCTGTCGCCTTCCCTTTTTCCAGCGCAGTACACACACAAAAAAAGCAGTTAAGTGACTTTTTGGTCGTGTAGGCAACATCCGGTTAGTGTTTGAGTCGGGTTGGGAGCGGTCCCGTGAGTGGTTCTTCTCCTTGCAAGGTCAGCGACTGATCCAACTCAACCACATGAACTATTCACGGAGCGCAGCATCACCTCCCAATCTTTCTCTCTCTCTTCTCCTCTTACCTCCCTTCCTTCCTTCCTCGGACAGCATTCCATTCCTTTAAGGCGATGTTGCCGCATTTCAGGCAGAACCGGGTACCCGAACAATAAAGTGGACACTTCATCTGGGATGGAGAATGCGAGGCGAATAGGCGGAACAACCGAAACCATAAATATCATAGGTATAACGCCTTTCTTCTAATCGTTATTCAATTGTTTTTCCATGCATATTTATGGAACTAATTATAGCTTGCAAAAAGGCACGTGCTTCATTTCTTTTTTTATTTTTTAGTTCGCATCATGTTTTTGTAGAAATTTCTAACAAATTAGATACAAATTGACAAAAAATCAGTAATGCCAATTTCATGTTTCAGGAAACATGCTTAATTAAATAACATGACAATTGACGTTATCACATAATGTTTTTATTTAAACAACATATGCAGAAATGAAAAGAAATATAATTTTAGAATTTCTAGAGCCGGAAGAGAAATAACATGATGAAATTAGCTTATTAAAATATTGATATCAAAAAGTGCTATTTGTTATTATTATTTTAGCATTGACCTTAACCGTTTTGAATATAGCAATATATTTTAACATAACCAACTAAATATTTATAAACATGAGGTCATGATCCTTCAAAATTGTGGCCTGTCAAAACATATTTTGAAAATAATATAATTTAAAATTAAAAATTAACCGATTATAAAAATACATATTGCCTATTTTGCACGATTTTATTTTCATTTCGTCTATTTGAAAATGTTATTTTTATCACATTCAGCATGTTGACAATTAATAAAATTGTGACGTTCGTAGTATGTAAATATTATCTCTTATGTTTAATATTAAATTTTGGCAGATGTTGAGGCGGCCACTATAATCGCGATAAATTTATTAGAATCGCTTGTTAGATAATTTTTGACGTAATACATATCACAGATAAACTTTATGAAAAAAAGGAATAGTTTTATAAAAAAATATGAAGCTTTGAACAAATTTTTTATTTATTTTATATATGAAAATGACACGAAATAATCAAATCTTCAAAAATTTTTTATCTTAAAATTTTGATTTTTTTTATATGTACATATTTTAATATATATATATATATATATATATATATATGTATGTATATATTTTTATTACCAATTTTCTGTTCTCTTTAAACCTTTTTCAGCTTGTTATCAACATTCAACCTTTCGATAATGATCGAAGTTACATGTTTGATTTTTTTATTATTTATGTTCAAGACAAACAGATGAGAACAAAAATTCTCAGCAATAAATTTTCTGCTTATAGGATATTTTGCAATTGGAATTAAGAAATATTTATCTTTATCATCCGAGAGTTATTATCCCATTATATCTTTTCTCATCAGATCGGTCCGTATTTGTACAAAAAGTGCGTAAGATCTGATGAAACATCACTCGTAAATTTATCATATAGAGGACATAAGTAAGTTACTTTTAATTAGGTTGAATGCGCGCTTGGTGTTAAGCAATTACTTTTAATTGTGAAATTAAAAAAAGAAGGAAATATTACATAATTGAAAGACTTGCGAATTTTTAAATCAATTTAGGTTGGTTATTTAATCCAAGCTAAATATTATTTTGTTAAGTGATTAGTAGGTTTAACATGTATTCAGTTAATTATTGCGCAAATTTTTTGAAATGCGAGTTAGATGAAATATCACGATTTTCACCTAGTGCGTATATAACATGGTCATTATTTCAAAGAGTTGGTTCAATGTATGTAGAATACATTTATTTCAATAGTTTTTGATTTCTCTTCAATTTTATCAAGATAATTTTAAAAAGACGAAACAAAAATGAACGTGACTGACTATTTTTGTAAAAACTACTCCATTTTTATTATTTAATTTTCTATAACCTCAAAAAATTTCAATTAAATCGAAATGCTAATCGGACTAAACTTGTTTTTCTTTCCTTTGTGTTGTATAGGCAGAGAGAGAATTTGTTATGTAACATAATCTGTCACAAAAAGTATGATTGAGTTTATTGCAAGACAACACAATCAAAAATTTATGCAAATAGCCGTTTAACTGTAATACGATTATGTATTCGAATTTGGTAACGTTCCATGTACTCTATACAACCTACGACTTCAATAACTTGTGAGTAGGCAAATGAATATCTTCCTGTTCGTAATTTATCTACGAAACAAATTAATTTCCTATTAAACCACGCTTAGATGCTAAAATTTAATTAAACACCGGTTATGTTTTTTTTAATGTCTTCTGTCTTTCATTTTTATGAGATTGTATTACGCAACCATTAAAAACCTTTTTGATTCTTAATTAAATGATTGTTTGTTATAAGAATAAGATGAAGTCTTGATGTGATTTTAAGCATTATGGTGTACGTTTCTATAGAATCAAGGATGCGCGCTCGTTATTCATAAAACATTTTTGATTTGGCATTTGAAATAATGAAATTTTTTAAAAAGGTGAAGAGTTTGTACAGTTAAATATCTTATTGTGTAGACATTATATGTTTTACGAACGAATTATAAGTTACATAAGAGGAGATGGAGCTCTCGGATGTCAGTTAACGGAAAATTGAGCCTAGAGCGATAAAGTATCGCTTCCTGTTACCTCAGGAGGGCCATACTCAGCCATCTCCTCGGTACTAATGTGCACTCGAAAAGTGCACACGTAAACGGACCGAAGTAATAATAATGATAATAATAACGGAACAGGCAAATTTTTAACTGAGAAACGGGATGTCCGCAATTAGGAGTTGTTATATTACAATTTTTTTATCGATTAAAATTGAGTGGATCAAGGGAGGAATTTCTTCCGCGTATTTAAATTCAATTAGAATAATGGAATTTTGATTACCCTAAATTCTTTTTCACGAATCCACAAAAAATCATTAAGAATTAGGTAATACATATTTTGAGTAATTTTTCTCTTTTCTAATTCTTCAAGACGTTTAATTTTTTATATTTTTTATAAATTATTAAGCATTTCGATATTTTTTTTTGTAAATTCTATATGTATATATCGGTTTTTGTTAATTTTTCTATTTTTTTAATTTAATATTAAATTTTCTTCTTCCATCTTTTTCCAACTTTTCTTCCAACGTTTGATGAATTTGTTTGTAATAAATTTTAACAATATGTATTTTAACAAATTTGGGATAATAATGTTTTCTTTTTAAACCACAATCACTCTTTTATGTGAACTACCTGTTCATTCCAGTAGATTTATTTCCCATTTTATTGTACTATAACTGCTTGTGTGGTCTCCAGTGCATTCAAACAAGAATACGCATTCTTAAATCCGGCAATATTTAGTAATAGTTAAGTCACTATTGTATGAATTGCATTTTTATACAAAATGTAGCCATTTATCGATTTTAAGAAGAATAAGATTAAAAAGAAATCAAAAACTCAAGTTTCATAGTTCATTGATATTTTTAAAATTTTTAAAAAGCATAGTGTTAGCTGATAGATTATTCAAAATATGGAATTAAATAATTGGGCCTTTTGCTGTCTGTGCCGATTACAGATAGACAATTGTTTATACACTCTCTCTCTATCGTAACTGAACATTATCATAAGGTTTCATAAATAATTGAAATTTTTGTTTCTTAAATGATAATTTAACATTTGCAAAAACAATTAAAATATAATTCCAAGATAATTATTAACATGGTCTTCATAATTTACAAACTATATCATAATTATTTAACGATTAATAAGATAATGAATGTAAGTAAAGGAAGTGTGTATTATATTCCGCACGCGATGGAAAAATATAATTGCAGTATAAACAAAGCAGTAACCTTATTAACTGGTAAGTAATTACATTTTTGTGAATTTTTCTAAAATAAAACTTTTTAATTAGAGTAACGATGCAAAACAGTAAACAAAATGAACTGTGTGTGTGTGTAAATTATTATCTAATTATTAGCAATACCATTTAACAATCATAGGGGCTTGCAAATGTGCGCTCGCTTTTTGTATAATGTAAATTAAGCAATTCCTTATTCCTTGCAGTAAAATTATTTAAAAAAATCCCTGTTTATAAATATCACGGTAATTTTATTGGTTTTCACTCGGCATGGGTTGTATTAAAGCAAACTAATGGCATTTATAACCACAAAACAACACAAAATAAAATTATGTAAAAATCATTCGTAGAAATGACATACAGGGGGTATTTATTTTATTAATGAATCATTTATAATAAATAATAATAATTTTGGTTTTATATCTTAGGGAATTTCCTTCGTACATTGATGAAACACGATTTTTTCATTGTGCGCAACAATTTGATAAATATAGAACAGCGTGGATGGAATTAATTTCCGTAAGGAATTGAAGAAGGTCACTTCCTTTCTGTACAGCGTTCAACTTTATTAATTTACGCAAATTGAATCTTGCACAGACAATGTTTAATGTTATTTTATCTGAATTTCAAGCTTCCTGTTTGTATGTTTCATGTAGAATGTCTTCCTTATTTCTACTTACATTAATAAAATTGTGAAAATAATAATCTAATTTATATTAAAATGCAAAAATTCTAATTAAAAATAAAGATTTAATAAAAAAAAGCAACACCAAATTTGGAAAGTCTATTTCAACAAACGACCAACAATTTAATTATTATCTTATCATTAAATAGGTTTTTATTTAAAAATATATAAAATATAAGTTTATCTCAAGTTAAATTCCTCTACTTCATTCCGATATCTTATCAATGCTTCCTATTACATTTACCTGTTTTGATAAACGTTTTCCTTATTAATAAAAATAATTCCGAGTACATTTTTTTTATAATAAATACGATTTAATCACAGAAATTGAATTGGTACAAACGGTGAAATAAAACTTTGTAAACATCGTATATTAAAAGAAAGTGATGTATAATTTTTCAATTTTCGAAAATGTTCAAATAACTAGCTTTCCAACGATATATTAATAATATGTAAATTGAAAAAAAAAAATTCATGCAATCAAAGTTCACACTAGTGCATTTATATATAATAGGCCAAAATTGAGATAAATAAATATACCTGCACTATTTGCATTTTAAACTGACCGCTCCGCGCAAATGGTACATGCCCTTTTTAACCGCGTTGCGCCAACGGATCCATCGGATTAGAATTAACCCCTTCATAAATTGAACGCTCCGCGCAAACGGTATATGCCCCAAACGAAAATGTGGCGCCTAAACAATTTTATCTCAACACCTTTTATCTAAACAAACAGGTCGTAAACTTGTTAAAAATGTACTGTTTTTTCGTTTCGTTTCAAAACAATTTATGGAAAATATTACCATGCGGATTTTCATGCTTTTAAATGACACGAGTTTCAAATATATAATTACATAATATGTATACACGTGTGGCATCTATGTTTACTAATGTTTTATCTGTTGGGTGCAAAACAAACTGTGAATTTTACAAATGTTCAAAATCATCTAATTCATCAAATTAGAACAAAACTGGCAATCTTTGGATTTATTTGTTGTTTTCATTTAGATTAATTAGAAGGCAAAATTGTAATATTTTCATATTTTTTATATTTATTTAAAAAAATAATAATTAAGAATCTAGGTGTGTTATTAATATTCCCTACAGTTTCCAAATGAAATAAATTTTTCCACTTAAAAAAAAGTGATTAAACGTAAAGCTTCATATAAGAGTAAGAAATAAATTCAATTTACGTTTCACGTTCAAACGATTATAATGCATTAAGCATCAAATTAATGATTTAATTAAAAGGCATTCCTAGTTTTATTAGCGTCTTATTGTGAATACATGAATGATTAAAAAATTTATACTGTTGGTATGTTGTTTAGAAAGAAATTTACAGTTAACTTACGTATGTGACTAATATCTCTGTTAAACGTTTTATTAAATCAGATACACAAAGAAACATATAATTTTACATAATAATATTAGATAATCATAAAAACATGTACATGGAACTTATAAAAAATAAAATGTATCTATCTTCCTCCATTTTCACAATTAAAACATTCCGAAATCCAGCAAACTCAAATGGATTCGGAAAATTTTCCTCCTTCAACGAATTGTAAATTGTCAACAATGTCCTTTAAAATAGAAGATGTGCCGATTTCGTCTTCTTCTGACAGTTCGCTTGCTTAAAATATGATAGCATGGAAATTATCAATGAAACAATTTTGATACAAATTTTCGGAGCGAAATATAACATTTTTTCGGATGTAGAACATCGTCATTAGTGAATTGTCTTGGGTCAATTTAAAAGAAATTTATTTTGGTAGAGTTTGCATCTTACTGTTCTCCTGTTATATATGTTAAGAAATATCACCTGCCTAACAATTAATATTACAATCCAATCACTAAATTAAAATAATTAATGTACAAAAATATAATACGGCAATGAGGGTTGTAAGACAATTTGTCTTCCACTAATTACGATGTCGAAGCATCTGAATAAAGTATTGCATTTCGTTCCGAAAATATAGGTCCAAATCGTTTGATTGATAATTTCCATGTTACCAATTATCAAACAAGCGAACTGAGAGAAGAAGACGAAATCATCACATCTTCGATTTTAAAAGACTTGATTGATAATTTAGAATCTATTCAGAAGAAAAATTTTCCGAGTAAGCGTCAGACTTATTGATTTCAGAATATTTTGACTGTGAGAATATACGGAAAAATAAACTACGGACAATAAAATTATTGACATTTCAAATAATTCTGACTCTGATAAAAAGTAGTTCCTGAAATTTCAAGCGATTGGAATCCTGAAGATGATGAGGAAGAAGAAGAGACGCATGGCCATCCACTGCTTCGGATTTAACTGAAAAATTTGAATTCATATATAAAAGAATGGGCAGATGTTAGAATAATGGAGAATCCACAGACATTACTAATTTTTCTCAATTTTAGATAAGATGTGGTAAAATATTATAAATAAAGGTTAATATCTAGCCAATGTTTTTATTTATTAAATTAAATCCATCAGGACTTAAAACTGTACTCATAAAGAAAAATTGAGTTTGCTTTAGTACAATATATATGTTGCGCAACAATATTTTTTTGAGACGTATACATATATGGGTTATAAAAGAAAAAAACACGAATTATATTGTTTATCCGAGAAGTGAGTATATGTCGTGAATTATCGTAGGCATACTGTACACGGTGATATGGTCGAGAACTACAGCTATGACCCGGAGATCGCGAGAAGTCGCGGTATGTGACCTTGAAGGTGACTTCCGGAAGAGGAATTTGCGCTTTGCCATCTCACCAACTTTTATAACCCGCATCATCAAGATTATTAATACCTCGCGGACATATCACGAATTTCGCACGGTTTTATTAATACCAAGACCTCATACAGGATGGATGTGAAAAAAAAAAGAACTTAGAAATGTTAATGCGAATCGATTCCTTAAAGAGTTACAGAATGTGATTGGTATAATTATAGCTCAGAGAACAACCGCAATTAATATTATGGTTGATTTTTTTAAATTGCCCCATG
>JAODAH020034668.1:0-16597 GCA_027574865.2 Coproporus ventriculus | reverse complement strand
TGTAACAATGGTAAATTGCATGCGATAGAAAGAGGTCGAATAAGAGAAAATTATAAATTGCTTCGATTTTTATTAAAAATTTTCCTACAATTTTTTCCTAATTATCGAAGTGAGATATAACGTCAGAGGATCGTGTATGTTAGAAAGAGATTGAATAATAGAATTTTTGAAATTTCTTCGGTTTTTATTAATAATATTTTAAACAATTTTCGGATGACAATGAGTGGAAGTGAGATATAACGATGGTGGATTATATAGGTTAGAAAAAGATTGAATAAAAATTTTTTTAAAGATCTCCCGTTTTCATTAATTTTTATACAATTTTACATATAAACTGAAATAGTTATTTGAATCATTAGGCCGGAAATTGGTCGAGTATGTGTTGATAGAACTAGCCGACATGACTTTTAGTTATAAATAATGCCAACACAGTTGGTAACTTTCTGCCGGCCTAGACATTCAATTGAACTCAGACAATTTCTGATACTGCAAAAATATTAGGTCAACAAAAACATTCTAAACTGTTTTTAATCATAAAAATCGTTTAAAAAATAACGAAGTTATGGAAGTGCACGGTTTTTATCTTACAGAATGAGTCAGTTGCGTTGGTACCGATTTCTCATTTTGCAAATTACGATTTATATCGATCAAACAAGCAAAAATACGAGATAGGGACAGAGAGAAAATGAGAATTTTCAACAATTACTCGGATTTTCAATAATGTTAGTTGGTTTTTACAATCTGTCATTTTCAATGGTTTTCTTTTTTTTTTTAATTTTCATTATTCTTACGATTTTCACCATTTTTGTCCTTTTCGTATTTTTCAATGACTTCTCCAATTTTCATCTTTTTCTACGATTTTCTCTTCCTTTTCATAGATTTTTCTCGTTTTTTGACAATTTTCATCAGCAAATTTCGGATTTTACAAATTTTTCAAGCATCTGGTCTTTTTAAATTATTGTTATTTATATTTTGTTTTTTTATTATTTCGCATAATTTTTTTTATGATTTTTCCATTTCTCTAATTTTCCAATTTTTAATTTATTATTAATATTAATATATTGAATTTCTGTTCAAATTTTCGCATTTTTTTTTCTAAAATTCTTCTTTTATTTAATTTATTAGGAAAAATTTAGTTCCTAGTTCACTAAAATTGTTTCATTATAATTTGTACCCATAGATATCTTATCTTAATTACTTCGTGATAATTATAACTTCGAGTTTTATATATTTTAATTCTTGTATAAATATTATGCATAGAAGTTATCCTATGAATTTATGTAAGCTCTGTAATTCGTTGAACTCTTGCGGAATGATCAAGGACAGATATTTTTCTAATAATAGATAAGCTATCAATAGCAAAGAAATGCAAATCCCATACACCCCTAGAATTTATTTAAAATAATGAAGATGATTCCAATGCACATCGTTCCGAAGGTCATCATTTAAAAATCAAAAGCGTAAATATATAATTATATGATGCAGTGTTGCCAATATTAAACATAAATCTTAAAAGACTTTCATCAATTCTATTTTTATATCTAAATTATGAAATTGGTACAAATATAAGCAAATAAAAACATTTTCCTTCAAATCAAACCAAATGAAAAACTCGAAGAAGGATGAAAAGTTTCAAAATTCTCCAAGGACTTTCAATTGGATATGGGAGGGCTGAAACTTCTCTCTCTCTCTCTCTCTCTCTCTCTCTCTCTCTCTCTTCTTACTTTAATGATACAAACTGGTGTACAAATTCGTGAAATAAATAATGTTTTTCTCTGAATTTAGAACGATTAGTTATTTGATGTTAATGCTGTAGCCGCCTTTGTGTGTTTAGAAGGTTTGGGATGAGTCATATTATGACTATAACTTCAGGTCTTATTAACATTCTTAGATATAGATAGAGAAGTTGGATTCTAAAACTAATTCGTTTCAAAAATCTAGATGCAAACGGCTTTACAACTAAAATATAAGACACAATTCACAATTTATATTAACCGAGCCAGATTAATTCACAATTAATATTGACCGAGCAACGGTATTTATTTCTTACGGAGATTTATATTACGTGCATTATTCTTGACAAAAAAAAATGCCCAGCGTTTGTGCTTCTTTCTATTTATATCTCCCTGGAAGGCATCAAGAAATTTCCTGTGACGTATCCTTTCCCAGAATTTTATAAGTCTAGAAATTTAAGTACTTTATGCTAATGCTCAGAATAAATACTTCATTTCACTCAATGTGTTTAAAATAGATATGGTTTTGGGCTTTGGAAAGCCAAGATTTATATGAAAATATGCGCAGATATGATGAGCTTTGGGCTTTACTATTTAGAGAACGAAAAACTTTTGAAATTCACATCCTACAAAAAATAGCCTTTACTTCAAGAAGCACAAAGTAAGATTTCTAAAAATATAATTTTTTGTTTAATGAATATTTAATTAAACTTTGGCAAAACTTATTGTTCTAGTATCTTAAACTGTACAACAAACCACGATTTACCATTTTTTTCTTTTGAGTATGAAAATCTAAAATTTCGGAGTTGTAACAACTGTACTAGCAGAATTGTAATATATATGTGTATCTTTCTTGGTTTATTAAATTTTTCATATTAAAGAAAAGACTTCAGAATGATTTGTTTCATAGCAAAATGCACCAAAGTCTGAATTTAAATAAATATTGAAATTTTATGGTCCCAAAGAGAGAATAAAAGAAAATGATATCTTAATTGTAATAAAAGATTGTAATAAAGTCCAAAAAAGGTTTTTATTGATCTTAGCAAAATCATTAATTTAAATAAATATGAAAATATTTTAAATGTTTTAAAGAAAATAAGATGTTGGTTTGGCAACTGTGGTATAATTTTGTAGGAGGGGGATATTGAAGCTGTACACTCCAGATGTTTACTGTTGGTAGAAATGTCAGTAAGCAAATGGTGCTGTTAAGCTTTGGTTCTTTTTATAAAATCGAATCTAACATTATTTTTTTACTGATGCAATGTATGAATAATGAAGAATTTCAAGAGTATCTCTGTGCAAGTGATAGACAGCGACATCGCTTTGCTGCTACCAAACGGTGTTTATGAAATCAAACAAATGGAACCAAGATCTAGGTTAAAATCCATTTTATTTGTTTGTGGGGCCATGGCTGTTTTTGGAATCGTTGGATTCGGATATTTTTGCCCTGATAAAGTAAGTAATATATTTCAATAAACCCCCGAATCATCAATCATGTTTTCGTAACGCTTTGTAAATCATATAAATCTATTCCTGGAAATCATTCGCATACAAAATCTATTTTACATTAGACATAATTATTACCATAACATAATTAAATTTTTGTTACACCAAGTCGAATCGATCAAAAGGATTTATTCTTAGAAATACGCACTAGGATAATCTTTCATTGTTTATTTTTTAATTTAATGTTATAATAATTTATGCTTGTAATCATAACATGTTTGATCTATATACTATCATGTTTATTAAACCATTTTATAATTGCAGGTTTGTGCTTTAAGTCCGAGAGAGGCAGTGCAAGTGACGATTATAAATGATGGAATGGGGAAACCATTAGCCGCAGCAAATAGTAAAGTAGGATTAAGTTATGATGATATGTTGAATGATGATTTTGCATTTGATATGGATTCACATGATGTTATGGTTTTTTTACACATGCAAAAAACAGGTAAATATTAATTATAGAATTATTTGTACTTATAAGCCATATATATTAGGGTGTCCGTTATTTACTGCGGTTTAGATATATTACATTGTTGCTGCTAATTCAATTCTTTGGTACTAAAAAGTACTTCTTGAATTTTTTTAGATTTTTTATACATCCGGAAAACGTGCCTGTAGACTGTTTTCACCCTCATTTAAATAACATGAAAAAATCACTTTTTTCTTGTTTTTTTCCAATTAGATAAATAAAATTGAAAAAAAATAATAATACAACTGCCATAATCGATGCAAAATTTTCTGTATTATTTTCGTGGTTAAAAAATATTTTGTCATAGAGAAAGTTTCAGAAAATTTCTGAACGATCAAAAATTTTTTGCCCACACAAAACATAAATTTGTAATCTACGAGAAATTATATAATCGGTAGTTGCACTATTAAATTTTTTCAATTTTTATTTATTTAATTGAAAAAAGCAAGAAAAAAAACATTTTTCCATGTTATTTACTGGAGTAAATAACGGACACCCTAATATACATTACATTTTTACGTCCTATTTGTTTTTATTCCATTCAGGTACATTTTTATTTCGGACTTCTTTTTAATTCTTTTATTTAGTTATCAACAAATAGCATATAATATCTGAGATGGAATTTATTTTTTCTCTCAAGCATAATTGTATAAAGATAAAACTCCAAAAATAAATTGGACGGAATTGAATGATTTTTAAGAAAATGAATTAAGCACTATCATTAAATATAATTACATCTGAGAATACAAATATTGAAAAATGTTTAAAAATACACTTTTTTGGGTCTCTGGCCACAATGACCATTTTTGTAACTTAAATTGCCTTAAATTCAGTTTAAATTATACGAGTATTGGTTGCCTCGGCTTATAGTTTTTTATTATTTATTTATTGTAAGAACACAGGAAAGATAAAATTTTCATTTTTCGATCTTCGGTTATTTTTAATTTTCAAATGTTCTAATTGCAAAATTTTTGCATTGTGTGCTTTTATGATTTTTAGATTTTTTTGCTTTCCAAGTTGTCATTTTCAAATAATTTGATTTATTGATTTTTTAATTGTGACTTAAATTATTGTGCTGCAAAAATTTCATTAATTTTTTTATTCTAATCATGTTGGTTTTTTCCAGGTGGTACTTCATTTGGTAAACATCTTGTCCATGACTTGGATTTGCAACGTCCATGTACATGTCCATTAACTCGAAAACGTTGCTATTGTTTTAGGCCACATTCAAATCAAAGTTGGTTGTTTAGTAGATATACAACTGGCTGGAAATGTGGTCTTCATGCAGATTGGACCGAACTCACAAATTGTGTAGATGAGAAACTTGATGAAATGGAAGGACATGTAGCAAAGAGGAGGTATTTCTACATTACATTATTACGGGAACCTGTCGCTAGATATCTTTCTGAATTTCGTCATGTACAAAGAGGTGCAACTTGGAAAGGCAGTCGGCACTTTTGTAATAATCGTGCAGCTACTGAAGAAGAAATTCCAGCTTGCTACGATTCAGAGACATGGGAAAATGTGCAATTGGACGAGTTCATGGACTGCAGAACAAATTTAGCAATAAATCGTCAAACACGTATGTTAGCTGATTTAGAATTAGTTGGTTGTTATAATATGAATTATATGCCTCTTGCCGAACGAAACAGGGTGATGCTTGCTAGTGCTAAAAAGAATCTCCAATCAATGGCATTTTTCGGTTTAACTGAATACCAAAAAATTTCACAATATATTTTCGAAGAAACGTTTAACTTACGCTTCGCGATACCATTCGAACAAAATAATGCGACTGTTTCTAGTCACACAATGCCCACCTTAACATTGGAACAGGCGTCAAAAGTAGAAAAACTAAACGATTTAGATATTGAATTGTATGATTTTGCTAAAAAACTGCTTTTCGAAAGATTTAATAAGTTAAAAGCGCGAGATCCCAAATTTGCACAAAGATTTAGTCATTTAGGAGAAATTCCTAATCGGTTTGGTGTGACGGAATTCGATTGGGATAAATTAGAAGAAGACGTCACTTCAAATCCTGCCTGACCTACTACATTACGGTAGTGCGTTTATGAAGTATACGTACAATTGAAAAGCTTGCGATACATAGCTGTTTTTATACATATATCTGCACAGACAAATCATCCCTTTAATTATTAATTTTGTTTCGGCACTGTGTGCATTTATAATTTTAATTAAATTCGATTTAAAGCCATATAAATATTTCTTAAATGAAAATTTATAATGAAATTCAGTTAATGGAAGAGTTGTTTGTTATAGTGATTTTATTGAAGGTTGTGTATTTTATTCGTCCTGCACTTTTTTACTTAATTTCATTTAAATCATTTTGTATGGCTTTTAAATCGCTTGAGATAAAAAATATATTTAGTTTTACTATTATAATCATCAGCTTAGAAACGAAACCATCCCATTTATTATATGTGCTGTAAGATGTGATTGTTTTACAACGAGATATATTTTAATATAAATATTCAAATAAAACGGAATACATAATGTATATATTATACATTACCGGCGATTAAAAAAAAAATCTATAATGAACTAGCTCAAAGGATTATGTGGGATTGAGTGGTTGAAAATTTATATACTTAAGATCTTTTATGTTATATATAAGGCATGATTTATTTATTGTTAGTTGTAATTATACCAAAGATTGTTTAGATTAGTAATTTTCAGGATACTTCCTGTTATTTTTATATGTCATTTCAGATGTATACCATTTGTGGTACTTAAGCAACCCCAGTTAAATAGTTTCCTTGGCAGCCTATTGTTAGAAGTTTGATTAATTTTAAAATTTTCGTTACCTCTAATATGTTATAAAGCTTCACATGGATATTACAAACCTAGTAGCATAATTTTTAAAACAAGAATTGATTCATTGATAACTTCTTGCTAATTAATCCATAAATATATTTTGATTTTTATTTTTGCATATTGTTGGTTTTTAGAGATTTTAATACTCATACAGAATGTCTTTGCATTTAGTACGTAATTTTAATTTATTTGAAAATAAAAATCAAATATCCTTTAATAATAAAATCAACTAAAAGATTTTAATCGGAACACGATGCTTTTTATGAAGGCTTGAAAGAGACGTAAATAATGCAATAATTGAAAAATTTATTCTAGTTTCTAATATTCTTATCATTATTTTACTCTTTATGAGGTATTGCTAATTTTAAATACAAAATTAAAATATATTCAATACAGGATATGGTAATTCATTTTGGAGTGTAGTCCTATCAATAGTGATACAATCTTGGGTACCTATGCTAGCGCCACAAATTTTAAGGAGCTGTCTGTAGATTCAGAATGAGGTGCAATTATTTGACGGATTTAGAGGGTAGATTAGTTAACTAAAGAGAAAAATGACCCTAATTTACTGCCATCTTACAAGCAATACTATCAGACAACCAACTAATCAACTCCACGATGAATATTTTGAAAACATTTAAAAATGAAGATGATGTGTACTATAAATCACCTAGTTGTATAAGCCTCAATTTTTAAAGCTGTTAACATTTTGTGCGCATTTGATTCTACTGCATAAATATTAAAACTTGTTCAGCCCACTCTGCAAGTCAACATGTTTCGCATGTCAAATGTGCCCATCATTTATAACATTTCCTCCAGATATTGTAACACATTGCTATGTCCACAAACAAAAAATTGATACATACTCCTTGCTTTGTGGTAGATACTATTCTCATAAAAATAATCAATTATAATAACATTGATTAATTAAACTGCTTATAGAGTGATTAACAAAGAAAATTTATACTATAAGAAAAAATAATGAGTATTAATCTTTGACTTAATTTTATTTAATTGCTGATAGCAGTATTTTGAGCACCGTGTACCTATAAACATAGAATGGTACCCGAAATACATGTATTAACAATTAAATAAAATTAAAATCGAAGAGGAATACTTTTTTTTCTTATTGTATAATAACATGTTGTAAATTTTCTGTTTTCTATTTGTTATGTGCATTTTATCCTATGAAATTGAAAAACAAACTAATTAAGAAAGTTTATTTTATGTTATAATATTAAATAGTTTAAATTACTTTGTAATTTAATACTAATAACTGGTGATTTTCATGACAACATCATTTGCCTAATGACCAATTCATTATATATCTAAGTGTTTTCTTGCAAACCTGAGGGTGCAGTAATTTCTTAATTTTGTACTTTCAAGTTTGTTTTTTTTTTCATTAAAAAAAGCAGTATCAATATATTTTCTTATTTGCTGGATAGAAAATTTATTTCCAATGTATTGTGTTATTTTCACGCACAAAAACTTTTAATTTGATTACACATTTTAATAGATATCTATTTTGTTTACAAAATTATTGCCCAGCATTGTTTATAGCATTACCTCTCACATCTATTGGTGCTACTGGGTTTTCTATCCTCAAACAGTATTTTATTTTATTTAATACTCATATTATAATTTTAATTTTTTTTCTGCCAAAAATTTCACTATTTTTGAGTAGGTACAAATACAGTAATTATTGACAAGGAGAATTAAAAAAAAAAAACTATTGTAATTTGATACCAAAGACAAATCAGATGAAAATTATAGCACATTAAAAAATCTTATGAATGTGAACATAGCATTTAAAATGGTTTTTGTATAGTTTCTCCAAGGACTGTTTAGACACTATAAAATACTTTCGAAACAACAAGGATAATTTCTGAATTTTTGACTATATTCATATATTTTGGATTCATAAGCAAAGATCTAAACTTTATATTGTAAGATATACCTGAACATTAGAGGTGTTGAAAAAGTATCTATTCGGGATTGGAGTATAATCGTTACTTGAAGGTACTAAAAATAATGAGTACTTGGTGTTATGAATCGTTACTTTGATTACTTTCAGTATTCGGCTTTGATTACTTTGAGGAGTGGAGTTTGATTACTTTTGGGTAGTGAAGTGTGAATGCTCTTGATAACTTTCGATACGTAATGATGAATATTTTGATTCAAAGTAGAGGGGTTAAGAAGATGTAATATATTAGTTTGAACAGTAAAAAAAAGATCATTCATATTTTTTATCGATCCACATTTGTTTGAAAACGGAAAATTTTCACCTCAAAAGTAATCAAAGTAACAAATACTTTTTATGATTACTCGTGCTTCTAGTAATGAATACTCAAAAGTAGTGACTGTTGACATGTCTACTGAACATGCAACATTGCCTTGTTAATCACTAGATTCTACCATAACAGTTCAGTTTTGAAATTATTTTTTGATTTTATAGTGCCCAAACAATCATTGGCAGGATTATAGCATCCACAAACAAAAATGCCTGTTCATATTAATATATTTTCAATAAAATAAAATTATGATTCAAATCATCAACTTTGTTTATCAGAATAAATAAATATTTGTTACTATAACCTCCATAGTAAAATAACTAACACCAATCTTAACAAAATAAAAATTTGTTATATTTACATTAAATAAAAATAATAAACTAATACATATCCTTTATGCTAATCTGTAATGGGATTAGCAAAATCATATGATTTTATTTCAATATTATTCACTTCTATTACACATTTACTTAATCTACAATTATAAAATGGTTTTAAATGAACCACGAATAATTAATTCTATTACATTTTCAATTTTAATACTTCTTGCTTTACTTAAATTTGTAATATGTATTGTTCATTAACATAATGTTTTTAAATAGATCCCAACTATACCACTAATACTAATAAAATCCAACTTTGCATTAAAGATTAAACTAAAACCAAATGCATCAAATGAGGACATTTATATGATACTTATGAATTTGTGCAATATTTTAAACATTTTGTGAAAAATAATGAGCAATTATAGTATAATTGAATAACGCATATTTTTTCAAATCTTTTGCTTATGAATTATACAAATCAAATAATTACAAATTGGTTTTGTTTTTCTATTTTTCAATCATTACAATTTTGTAATGAGATTATTATTAAATATGTTTATTTTTTATTTTTCTGTGGTTGGTAAGATAGTTATTTTAATACAACTATGGTTTTTTATTTAATTCAGGATAATGACGTGAAGTAATTGCTGCTTAATTAATTTTTGATTAATTCAATTAACTTATATAAAATTATATGGAACAATGCAATTCTAGAAATTTATTGAAAAATAATATTTATTGCCTTAAGACAAAGAATTTTAAAAAGCAACAAAGTTATCAATCCATTATTTATCAAATAATTTTACAAGAGGTGCAAAAATTCTTTTTGAAAAGTGGTTGCTAGTTATTTCATGAATGTAACCAATAACACACATCACTAAAATCACAGGGTTTTTCATTGTAAATACCTTACATAATTCACATTTAAATTTTCGCTGAATTATTAATTTTTTAAGGACCAAAAATGAAAAAAGAAAAGGAAAAAAATCGATTTACATGATGGAGATAATTTTTTGGTGTATACTGCCATATCAATATGATTTCAGCATTTATATGGTGTGTAGCAGCACCATTCCTAAACTGAGCGAATTGAAATTTTAAAAGACATATCTCGGTTTTATTACGTATCTATTATTTAATTAGACTGATTAATCTGAAATCCTTTTTAACAAATGATATTTCTTCCGAAGTTTGTGTTCTTTTGTAGATATGTTACTTATTCGTTATATATATTTAATATGAAACTTGTATGTATAACAATGTAGTTTTATGTATCAGAAGTGATGAAATTGTAATATAGAAGATATTTTAACAATAAATTGTTTATTATAAAACAAAAAGATTTGTTAATTAAAAATATGGAAAAAATTACCTACCTTTATTACTAGTAATTAATGTTTTCTAATAATTTTATTTCTTCTTTAAATTTGTTTATTAACTTTAAAAACATTAAAAGATGATAATAGAGGGGAACTTTCTATAGGAATGAATTAGGTGGTAAGTAATTGATATATTTTTTATAAACATTTAATATATTTTAAATAAAGCATTTTTTTACAAAAATAAAATTGATGAATAATAATTATTTTGTTCACAGGTTAATTTCGTAAATCAATTGTTTCTTTATTGGAACTAAAGTGCATCATTGAGAACTTAACACTATTACGTTTTTATAAAAATTGTGCTTGTTTTGGTTTTTTTTTTTAATTAATTTTGCATACCTCTTGGAAAACTGAGAGTTACATATAGAAAATAAAAGTTGCAATTACAATTGAAATGAAAATGTTAATAACATGAATTGAGAAAGGATATAATCTGTCAAGGACCAGGCATATGGAATTGGATCTTCACATCATTACGTTTTTAAAATGTAGGTTATAATATACCACTCAAAATTTTTCTATATGAAATGAACCAAAACATTTGAAAATGGCAATTCTTAACAAACGTCAAAATATAATGTTCTGTAAAAGCTTTGTTTCCTCGTTACATTTAAAGTTTGTCTCACTTGGACTTCTTCATATTTTACCAAGGGGTATACCAAATGCACATTTTGTGTTGTTGAGATTTAATTAAATTAGTTTAGAATACAATTAGTACAATTAAATTAATTGTTGAGTGACTATCGAAGAAAATATTAAATAAAAGAAAAAGTTGGTATTCCTCTCCGATATATTTATTTTAACTGCTGATACATGTATTTTGGGTACCATGTATCAGCAGTTAAAATAAATATACCAGAGAGGAATACCAACTTTTTCTTTTATTTAATCAGTACAATGCCAAAATAAGGTAGTTATCCAACTCAACCATGAATCAGACGCCATCTTTAAAGCGCTCAAGATAAAAGCAAGAACACACAACAACAGCGTTTTTTCTTCATCATTAGATGTGAATTGTCTGACTGTCAGAAGAGCAAACGGGTATTAAAATAAAGCCAATTCATATATAATTACAAAAGCACTTGCACATATTTATCCTGATATTTATTGAAATTTGGAAGGAAATATCACAAGAAGTAACATAAATTAAAGACTTTATTTCAAGGATATCATAAAAAAATACATAAATCAAAACTGTGAACTGTAATAAGAACAAAATTGCTTACATTTGGCAAGGTACTGATTTAAATTTTTATTTGCATACATTACGATATGCGTCAAGTTATTATTGTAAGTTTGTTCATCATAATATAAATTTCAGTGCATTATTATTATAAGCATAATTTTGTGTCTTTTTATTATTTTTTTATAAACGGTTTAAAAACCTTCAATCATCTTATTTTCGCAATTAATATTAAATAAAGCAGATTTTCTTATTTTTAATATTTGGTTTTTAATACTATAGTTTAAAATTTTTGTGCCTGTATTAAAATTTTTACTTTACACTGCTGATGGCAGTGGGTTACTCCACGTGGGTAGTAATTGAAATTCTTATTAACATAATATTTAATTTAATGTGACGACAAGAAATATATTATTAGTAAAATTTAAAATATTTTTATATAAGACAGTTTATCTTTATATATTACAAGGGGCGGACTCAATACAATTAATTATAAATGTGATGTAAAAAATAAATTGATCATAGACACTTTAATAATGGAGGCATTATGTTATTGGTTCCAAAATTTACTGCACCAAATTCACAAAATGTATTTTTAAAAAGCATCCTATGAATTAAATTTATCTTGTTTTTATCTGGGCCAGAAACAAAGCAACTGACTTTGGAAACCCAAGTATGAATTTGAAAACCCAACTACGATCTTGCACAATTTAAGTATAACTTTGAACAACGTAGGCATATGATTTTTTAAACCTCAGAATAAGAATGGAACGAATAATTAATGAAGAAATGAATTTAATTCATACCTTTATCAAGCATTTCCTTTCATATATTTTTAAATAGGCAGAAAACATTATTCTTCACATAACAGAAATAAATAATAAAGCTAATATACTTCAATTTTCATTTTTAATTGCACCTTAACAAAAATGATGCAATTATTCGATTTCTGTAAGAATGAAGAAATCATCAAAGATAGAAGTATGATGACACCAACATAAATTAAATTGAATCTAACAATAAAAACAATTTTTGCTAAGATTTTAACAAACACACACTTTTTGTGCACTTGAGGTAGAGACGATGCATTGGTGAAAGTTATAATGCTTGTACAAACATTTAAATAACGTACATTTTTAGATAAAAAAATTAATCTTCCCTTTTTAAAGTGATTGATAAATCTATGTTAAGATATATCACATTAAAAGAGAAAAATTGTCTTGAAAATGTAGAAAATTGATTTTGAGAACTGGAACGTTTCCAAAAACGACTAAGGGTTCTTACTCTAGTATAAGTTTCACAAATTCTCCCAACATCAATATAGAAGAAGGTCGGGTTATTAGAAAACAAAAAAAAAAAATTACCAACTGTTTCTTTTGAAGTTCTCTTCATTTCACCATGGAAAACAATAAATACTAATGCATAATCCATCTAGAAAAATTTTAATAAGGAAGTTTTGAAAAAAGGTGTAGCCATAAAAATTCCAACTTTTTGCAACAGCTACAGAAGAAAAAACCACTCACTGCAAAAAGTAAAGTTTATAAATGTGGTTCTTAGATGTCAAGTTTTTTTACAGTTTCGTGCAATCATTTTATGTGCAATTTCAGAAGTCATAGTTGCAAAATAAATCCTATTCATTCTAACCTTCCTTTCTAATAATTAAACTTGAAATCATCTAATAATCTTGAATTGAATTTAAGATGAATGAGTATTCATTTCATAACTTTGGGCTTAGATTATCTGTTTTTAAAATTACAATAGAACCTTTAAGTCCGATCAATTGGGACGAAACATTCCAGAATTTTGTAAATCTGAATTAATAGAAGAACAATCAATAACAGAATGTAAATCATTTAGATTATAAAATAGTTAAAAATATGAGATATGTAGTTGTCTCAATTAATTTAGCACATGACACTCGTTTGGAGTGATTTTTCGTTTAATTTCTTTTTATTAATTGCCTTTCCCAGCTGTATCTAATATTACGAGATTTTTTTTTTATTTTTGTGATTCTGCCATGTACTTTGAAAATATTTTTTTTATAATAAATGAATTTGTAACAAAAAAAAAACAAATAAAAATGAAATGAAACTTGTATATGTATCGAGTCAATACTTTCAAGTAAAGATAATAAAATCTTATTATTAGAGTACAATGTAAAGTATACAGTTCAGTACTGGATGGAAACATTTAAGATATCCAAAAATATATATACACTTATTATATAGCATTTTACTGTTATCTATTTACATATATAGAATAGTTTACTATCTCTTTTTCTTATTATATATTAAGTATAGTTTAAATAGATTGAAAATAGTGATAATAAGTCTTATCATGTGAAAAATGCATAAATAAATAGAAAAAAGCATTGTGTAATTTTAAATTTTCACTTGAAACACAAACGTTATTATATATGACATTTAAAATATTTTCAGTCTTTTTATAAAAATTCATGCAACTTTTTTCCATTGGTTTTATATATAACTGGCAAGAATGGATGACGGATGATTCCATTTTTAAATCATATCCAGAAAATTATTTTAAATACAAGTAGGTAATAGAACAAGAATATTCAATGCATTCATTATTATTTTCTAAATCATTTTTATCTCTTTCTATTTATTAATTTTTTTATATGAAATTTGTTAAAAATCATGCAGATTTCACAATTATTTATTTTACAAAAATTGAGAAAATAATATTGGGAGAAAAACAACAGATTTCATTGTGATGGTTTGAATCAAGAGCTCAATAAACATTTATCTGAAAAAGATCCAATTTGTGTTTAATATGTTCTTTTATGGATGCTAATAAAAAAGTATCAACTCATATCTAGGTGTTGCGATTGGCTTATTTGGCAGAATAAACATAAAATCCTTTCTGCTTAATTTTGTCCATTTTACATTAAATTTCTACCATTGACTTTTAGAATCAGATGTTCAAAACTGTACATAAATAAAAATAAATAGATACAATTTGGGAATCATTTCTTTCTATAAAACATCCATCATTTTCAATCTTCTATATAATTCTTCATGGATACAAAGTGTAATGCACCCATAGGCTTCAAGCCCGCTTTGTTTTTAAATCCGTGGAGGATTTTTTTAAATAAAAATAAATTAAAGAAAAGGTTTTCATAATGAGAAAGTAAAAAATAAAGTGAATACCTACAAAAGATCATTCAATTTTAAGGATTGGGAAAATTAATTCAGCCCACCATCTTTCTTCACATTGTCAATCCATCCCAAGTGCAATTTCAGTAATACCCGTATGTAAAAGTTAATATGTGCTAGATGCGAGTTCAGAAAGACAAATTCCCAAATTATTGTAATCTCTTTTCAATGACAATAATTTTCCATGGACTGTTCAAATACCCCACTAGACACTGTTTCTCAAAGTCAA
Source organism: Coproporus ventriculus (assembly GCA_027574865.2). Lineage (NCBI taxonomy): Eukaryota > Metazoa > Arthropoda > Insecta > Coleoptera > Staphylinidae > Coproporus > Coproporus ventriculus. The sequence continues at coordinate 1,470 of JAODAH020034668.1, read as the reverse complement.
TGGTTTACATTAAGCCCAATTTTTATGAATCTGGAGAACTGGACATGTGGAAACAGAGAGACATGCAATATCCTTTATAATTAGATTAAATTTCAATTATTTATTTTGTGAGAATATCATTATGTTAGAAGAATGTAGAATCAGAAAGCCATTATTGTGTGTTGACTGTTTAATGATTTGTATCTCAAGTGAAAAATTAATTTTACGAAGTAATAAATTAAAAACACAAATATATACTTAATAATATTGAGTAGACCTTAAAAATTTTAATTCCATTTCTTAAATTTAGAGCAGAGATTGTTCCAGCATTATTTTATCAAAGCCCCCTGGTGGTGAGTAATTAAAATTTTCCAGTATAATGTCCAGAATGGCACCATCATCAACTGCAAATATAAAAATAATTAAATAATACTGAAATACTACTTTATTATACTATTTTGTCATCCACACAACAACGCCAAGTAAAGAACTAGTAAAGGCAGAAAAAAATAACAATAATATATACGTGAACAAAATCAAAAATTATAAAAAGGTTTAGTTTTAACGTTACAGCAATTTGAAAAAATATTATAGTTAAAAAAATTAATTTAGAAGAGCATTTTCCAAATCATCGCAAAGTTTTCATACACTAAACATCTCATTATTTTAACTTGTACAAAATTTTCCCAATTTCTTCGTTACCTTATTATAAATTATGAGAATGCTTAAAAGCATTACCAAAACTTGAAAATAGAGCAAAGAAGTAAGGCAGTAACAATGTTCTTTCTTATCCCTCCGCTCTGCTAACTTTTTAAATTACATTAATATGATTGAGATTCATTTTATTTTTATAGGTTGGCATATATCAACAACAAACTTCATTACCGAGCTATTAAAAATCGTATTTTCTATTTTTTTTTCTTTTTAATCAGACGGACACTCTCTACAGGTCCAAGATAAAAAATCCAATACTGGCGAGTCTCAAACTCATGACTTGCTTCCCAGGTGTCCCGAAAATTGTATTTAAATCTGAGAAGTGGTAGTAGAAGTGAGATGTAACAATGGTAGATTGTGTGCTATAGAAAGAAGTCGAATATGAGAAATTAGAAATTTCTTCGATTTTTATTAAAAATTTTCCTACAATTTTTTCTTAATTTTCGTCTCGTAATGAGTGGAAGTGAGATGTAAAGATGTTGAAAAGATTGAAGAAAATTTTTTTTCAAATTTTTTCGATTTTCATTAATAATTGGGATACAATTCATTGCACAGCTGAAAACATTTTTAAATGGTCCGTTTTTCCATAAGTCTTTAAAAAAATTTATATCCGAAAGATATCACATATTTTAATATTTTCATTTAGATTATCTAGTTCTTCTTATTTTCAATTACATTCTTTTCCATTCTTCTTATGTTTGTTTTGCACATTAATAATTCTGGATAAATTTATTTTTATCCTTTACACGGAAATTAATTAAAACTTATGAAGCACTG